>PPKZ03000038.1:0-127135 GCA_003707675.3 Ambrosiozyma philentoma
ACGAAGTCTTTACATTCCCATTTGTGACTTAAGTAATGGAAATCTTTAACCAGTGAGGACATTCCTTGTGCCACGTACATCATATCTTTAAAGACATAATTAACTATCTCATGTACTATGAGTACGTCATATTGTCAAAGGTAGAATTAACTATCTTATGTACTATGAGCATCATAGTTCCGACAGACATCGAATACTTTTATAAAAGAATTCACAAATAAATACTAATAACGTAAGAAATTATACAAGCTACATAAAATATTGAATTTACCAATGAAAATGGGTGTCACGTAATAGTCAGTTTGTCCGAGCGGTTAAGGAGAAAGACTTGAATCCCCAAGCATTTGAGATATCTTTTGGGCTCTGCCCGCACAGGTTCGAATCCTGTAGCTGACGCTTTATTTTTACATTTTTTTTAATCTCTGTAAGCTGTCTTTATCTTTCCATTGAATCAATTAGGAAACAAGGAAGAAAATTAAATTTAAAGCTATAGAAATATTTGGTTTGAAAGGGAAAAAATAAAAGTAGTATGCGATTTGGTGAGAATGATTAATCCACTTACTGAGGCTTTCGATTAAAGGAGATTGAGGATTCAAACATTTACTACTCTCATTTTTAGCCGCAGCCATTCAACAAGAAACTTCCTTAGGAGTACCGTGTTAACTGATATACCTTTGATGATTCATGATTTATGATCTTAACGTCCTCGGGCTTACCATATACGGTGACCCTAATTGACGTTATTACAATTCACCGATTCCTCATAGTCATAGTTAAGCGATTTTCTGGGCCCTCTTGGAGCATCTGACTACTGGCCTTGCGGCTCTACAGAAGTTGTGTCAAATTATAAAAAATCAAAAAAAGAAAATTGACCCACGTTTTTTCGAATGAATCTATATCTTATCAATAATAATCATCATCGGAGGATCACCACCTACAAATCATTAATATTATATATCTGCACCGAAGGTCATTTATTGAATAAAAAGCTGGCGATTTCTACATTTTGTGATATCAAATTACAGCTAGTGTATGGACTTTATTGACCTAATAGAATAAAATAAAACTTTAAAGTGGAACCACCTGGCTTACTTACTCAGTCTGATCCCAATTTCAAGCTATATGACCTTCAGATGATCCTTAAACAAAATTACACGTACAGAGAGATATACACATAAATACATATAATCATGAAGTTTGCAAAACTATTCCAGCAAGTGTTGGAAGAAGAAGCCGTCCCCGATGAATGGGTGGCCAAAGCTGTTCAATATAAAGCTCTAAAGAAAAGAATAAATAAAGTTGTCTACGAAATGCAAGAAATAGGGGTTGAAAAGGAAGATATGACTTTGGGTTATGATATCACAAGGATTAAAGATGAAATTCATCCAGTTTTAAATATGAGGGTTTCTCCATTAATGCAATCTATTATTATCGAAAAACTGAATGGTTTAAAATATGATTATGAAATTGGGTTACTTGATGAAGTGGAGAAAGGGGAAGGTGACGACAATAAAATTATTGAGGTTACTACAAGTAGTAATGGTTCAGTGATCTCTGCAGTCAACCCATTTGATGAACAGCCATATTATAAAATCACAATTCATTTACATGAAGATTCGAAATTCTTTCAAACGTTATATAAGGAATTGGAAGGATTATCTGCATTCAAAGAAGAAAGAGAGAAAGAGATTATAAGTACAGTTGAACATTTAGCAACGCTAATCGCCCATGTTGGTTCACCTAATTCTAAAAGAACAGATATGTATGCATGGAGAGAGATTTTTCAAATTTATATAGATCAACAGATTTTTTTCAGTACACATGAAAGATCAGCAGGTGAAAGAAAAGTTGAACAATCAAGAGAAAAATATCAGAAATTTTTGGCTAATGTGGAAACATCAAAGGCATTAAAAAAATTTAAACAAAAAGATTCATTAAGTGTCTTCAATGATTTTAGAAATTTAAATGAAGAATTACTAAAAATCTCAACTTTTCAAATTATGAACAGTATGGCTGTTGTTAAAATCTTAAAGAAATTTGACAAGAGAACTCACTTGCATTCAAAAGAAATTTTTCCTGAAATGATTGAAAAATCTCAAGAAATAAACATTTTAAAAGGTTCTGTCGCAATGGATATGTGTTCAATTATTGCTAAACGATTATTAAGTATTATACCTCAACTAGAAGATTATACTTGTCCAATTTGTTGTTCAGTTGCATTTAAACCCATTAGATTGGACTGTGGCCATTTGTTCTGTGTTAGATGTTTGGTTAAATTACAAAGAAAAGATGAAGATAGATGCCCACTGTGTCGTCAAGATGTTTTACTGAAAGCTGATGAACAAAATTTAGATCAAGCTCAGATGGCTTACTTGAAGTTATATTTCCCTAAAGAAGTCAAGCAAAAACAAGCTGAAAATGAAAAGGAAATTTTCAAAGAGCAGTACGGTTCTGTGGTGGACCCGGATAAACCGTGTGTGATTATGTAATTTTTTGGTGTTTGATGTTGCTATTTTTCCTTTCTGATTTTTACTATTGTAATTTACTTTTTATATAGCTTATGCTTTTTTATTTATTTCCCATAATAACTAATAAACTCATCCTTTTTATTCCTGGGCAAAACTCGTAGTTAAGGAGGACTAAAATTCAAGTTCAAAACGGAAAGATTAAAACGCGTCGAGCGAGAAGATGGCAGGAAAACAAAAACAAAAACAAAAACAATCAACAAATAAAAAAACAACACTATTTTCTCCTGCCCTTCCTAGGCTTGAACTACTATACATTCTGCCATAGCTGCTTTTGAGTCAGTTTTATTAATATACAGTTACTGCCATGACTGACCGGAGACTTTCTTTACCTGTGTCATCGAATAAGGAAAACCATATGCCCTCCAAATTCTCGTTCACGTCCTACAAGCCAAACAGAAGACACACTTTACTTCCCACTAGAGGTATCTTAAAATCCTCCACCGTTTATAATTCGGAAGATAACAACGAAAGAGCCAATCATACAATTGCAATTATTCCTGGTTCTAAGGTTGAAAAGAGAAGAGTCTCATTTGCCCCTGAAGTCACTCTACATAAGATCAACCATTATCCAAGATCAGCTAGTGGTGCCAGATTAACACGTACTACTACACCCCCAAAGAATTCACCAGCCCTAATAAGAGCTGGTGGTGGGATTGACAAAGCTAGAAGAAGAGATAGTTTACAATTTGTTATTCCTTCTTTCAATAAAAATAGTGAAAATGGTGATGAAGACGATGATAGTGAAAGCGAGTATTCTCAGCCTATAGTTCCGTTATTAAAACAAGCGTATGTCTATGATTTTGGAATTAATGATGATGATAACACTACTCAAACTATTTCTATGGAATTAACTGATCAAATTAATAGACAACAAGTGGAAATTTCTCAACAACAACAAACAGATCAACTGTTAAATGGTCAACAACAAACCACCCCTTTGAGAGATCAACATCAGGAAGATAACGAAGACGATGACCACGATGACCTGAAATTAGGTGATGTGTTTGCAGAAGATAAAGATGAAACTACTGAAGCCAAAAAAACAGTTGAACCAATTACTGAACTTGACGACTCAGAAGTGATTATCCCCAACAAAGATGAAGACCTGCAGATCACTCTGGATGAAGACGAGTATTCAATGGATCTTACGAAAACATTCCAGAAGATTACTATTTCCACTGAGGACAAAGGCAATACCTCCACTAAGACTTCCGATGTTACAGAAGATGCTACTAATATGGATTTTACTGAAATCAAACGTACTCAAGTTCAACACACACAAGATCCAGTTCAGGATACCCTTGAAGGAGGCAAAGAAGAAGAAGAGGAAGAAGAGGAACCCATGGAATTCACCCAACCTGTTAAACATATCCCTGCTGCCGGACCTTCTGGTAATGCCAATGAAGTTAATGATACCCTGCCGGATGAGCAAGAAGAAGATGAAGCAGATGATATGGAATTCACTGAAAAGTTTAAACCTACTCCTCTCTCTGACATTAATGAAGATGGTGAATCGGAACAGAATGATTTCCAAGACGGAGAAACTATGGAATTTACCCAAGTTCAATCAAAAGCTGCCATAACAAACCTAACTCCATCTACTAATGATACCGAAGAGGAAGATGAAGAGGAGATGGAATTCACTCAGCAGCAAAGGTCAGCAGTGAAAGTTACATCTCCGCCTCCATTACCTGAAGAACATAATAAAGTGACAGGTACACCTTCACCATCATTAAAAAGAATTAGAACTGCTGAAGATGGCTCACCTCAAAGTTCTACAAAACTCAATAAGAGATTACAACTAGACCCAGTCCAAGTTAGCAATATTTCCGAAGCATTGCAAAACACGAGTGTAGACTTAGAAGCTGCTGCTAAATCAATCACCAAAGCTGATGAAGACAAAGATGTCAACGATTCGGTTTACGTTGATCATTCAATGAATTCTTCTTATACCACTGAACCTATCGTTTCTACCGAATTAATTCCATTGGCTGAAACAACTCTAAATTCTGGGGATGAGGAGTATGAAGATGAAGAAGAAGACGAAGACGAAGATGATTATAATAACGTTTCATTACAAGCTTTCTTAGATCATGTTCAAGTCCAATTTTATGATATGATTGGCCCTTCTGAAAGAGAATTAGTTCTTGATAGTTATGATGCTGAAAACAAGCCAAGTTTTATTGAATACGTTGATGTAGTTAATTCAATTCCTGACTTCAGATATTTTGATCACTTGATTAAACAATATAAATCAAGTATTGAAAATATTAGATCAATCGTTTCCGATTTTGAATCCAGTGTTTTAGAAAATAATCCAACTTCAATTAGAGAATATTTTGAACAAAGTGAAGAATTAAGAAGAGATCTGAAGATTAATTATCAGGCGTTAGCAAGTTATGCTAGAAAACAAGCTAAAAATGAAAATTTAAATTTTTTAATTAATTTATTAAAACAATTGAAAAAATCATACCAGAATACTAATGATTTATTGGACTCCCAATTATCTGAAACTTTAGAATTACGAAAGAATTTATTAATGGAAAGACAACAGCTAATTGAAAGAAAATTGGAAATTAAAAGACGCTTGAATACTTTAAATAATCAACAATGTGACTTTGACCAGATTCCTCCTTCTGAATTAGATCAATTAAAACAAAAACTGTTAGATGCCGTTCAAAAAAATAAACAATTGAAACAAGATTTAGTTACTAAGGATGAAGAAATTAAGCAAGCAAAAGTCATTCTTAGAGAACATGAGGATGAGTCGAATAAATTGTCATCGGACTTTAAGAATTTACAAGTTGAAATTAGCAAAAATAAACTGCCAGATGGAAGTGATATCCAATTATTGAAAAATCAATTCAGCACATTAGAAGAAACATCCGGTTTGAAACTAGTTGAATTAAATTCACATGTCTTTAAATTACAGATACATAATGAACTTGAACTTACAGTCAACCTAGATACCAAAAAGCCATCATTGAGATTCTTGCGAACAACAACCCACAATGACCAATTTAATTCCATTTATAAGAAATTTGAAAGCTTGTTAATTGGACTGAAATGTGATTCGACGATCAGAGATTACATAAATGAATTAATGCTAATTTATAAGAATTTCAAGAACTTAATCTATGAATTAAAGGTGTTTAAATTGTTGTATCAAATGAGAATTTCTGAAGATATAATAACGTCAGTCTATTATAAACCTAATTCATTTAAGTTCAGCATGAGTTTAAAACTTGAGGATTTGATGAGTGATGATGATGGCTCTATTAAGGTAAGTCAAAGTAAGTTCATTGGCTTGGCAAATGATGGTTCTGTTATTGATGTTAATGATGTTCTGAAAGAGATTAAATTGAAGTCTGCCAGTTTGAATGTTGGATTTGTCGATAGGGTTGTTTTGTAATTATATACTTTGTTTTGCTTTGCTTTACTTTGCCTTGTTTTGTTTTGTTTTGTCTTTCCTTTTCATTTATTACTTTCTTGGATGTCTTTAATGTGTTTTATATTATTTTATGTTGTTTTGTTTCATTTTATCTATACATAGGATTTTGTTTTAATTGTTTATCTGAGGCCTCAGATTTATTAGTGCTGTGTATAGTTAAATTGTGTACCTCTTTTAGTTTTTAAATCTAACTTCGGATTTAATGGATTACTCTTTGCAGATTTGATTACCGGTATTAGTCAGTTTTAGACGTAAAAGTAAACGAAGTGAAGAAGAAAGGATAATCGGAGTTTAGGCTGTGTGAAATGCCAGAATACCAAAATAAGTTATATTCAAGTCTCGAAGGCGACATCGGGGAGCAAATTTTGGTGGAAACCTTGCTTCCAAGAATCTTAAAATCCGTACTGATAACACTTAAATCCTCCACACATGTGCATGACCTGCAGTCTCAAGGCTTGCGGAATCTGGATATCGATAAAGTTTACATTGAAAATTCAAAAACATGAAAGTATACAATAAGTAGTAGGTGGATAAGTAAAATCAAGAAACCACAACAGTTTGATCAAAAGGTTAAACATGTGATAGATATGATAGTAGACGCAACTCAATTAAAAGATAATGAAGGAGAGATAAAAAAACACAAAACCAGAAAAAATAACAGTATAATATACTAGCAGCAGTAATAATAACCCAACGTGAAAGAAAGTACAGTAAAAAACAAGGTAGAAAAAACAAGGTAAAATATAGTAATAATAAAAAAAGATGGATGGGAAACTCAGGGAAATACAGAGTTAAAGCATAATTTCCTACCCTATACTGTTGAAGCTAAATAACCTTAACTATTTTTTCAACTTCAGATTTTAAATTTAATTTCATTTCATTAATTTCATTGTGTTGAACTACGCAAACGGATGAAGCGCAGGCACAATTCATTAAAGATTGATTTAAATTCTTAACCAAATCCTGAGGAGCCAAGCCAGAGATCGTGCTCCACTTATTTATATTCAATTCATTTTCGTTATAATTGCCTAAGATAAATGAATTAATAACAAGTTTTTGAAAATCTTTAAACTGTAAGACATCATTTGATTGAGCTAATCTTTGTAAAATGATTAAATTTTTAAATAGTTGATCGAGTGAAGTTTGGGACCTTTTTAATAGTTCGACAATCATTTGATAAATTTGTTGATTGAAAGTATTTAATTGTGGTTGTTGTTCAATAATTTTATTCGTAATAACTTTTAATAATAAAGCTTGTAATTGATTCTTTTCATGGTCCACTGTAGTATTTCTCAGATTGCTCTTGTTGTCATTGCTCTCAACATTATTGTTGTAGTTTTCTTCTTCATCTGATGATGAGAAACCTTCATCGTCTGTTAGCTCAGGTAAATCATCATTTAAACATTCATAAGAAACAGGAGAGTGAACCATAGCAGAAGCAGCGGAAACAGAACAGTCGACCGGATAGTCCAAATGATTATGCGGTAAGAACGCAACTCTTTGATACGTATAGTTTGCCATTTTAAGATTATAGAAAATGAAAAATTTGTAAATTGAAAAAAACTCCCCAGTTAAATTTCAATTATGTAGTAAAATTTGTGTTTGTAAAATTTTTATAATAATGTACAGTTGATAATAATTATCTTGAATTTGTAGTGTATTTGTATGTATAAGACCCAAGATATAGCAGATAGGTTTGGTAATGCCGTCAAAATATAATGATATAATATGGAAATAGTTTATTCTTGTTAAACACCCGGAAGGAATTATAAGGAAATGACAAAGTAGGAGTACATTTTGTAAAATATGGCGTAGAGGTAGTAAAAATTAAGTTAAAGTATGTGGATAGAGAGCAGTTTTCTTGTTAAACTTGTGAAGTTTTCAAAGTTGAGTTGATTGTAAGCTGTAGAAAGATCGTCAACGGAATTTCGGACTTCCAGTATGAACGAGATAGCTAAGTAGATAAGTTGAATTAAAAGGGTGGGATGTGGGGATAGGGAGATTTATATGCAAAGATACAGATGGTGGGCAGAAGGGGAATTTTGAGCAGGTTCTGACTGATTGTAGGATGAGTCAAACGTTTTTCCAGTCAGAAGAATTAGTAGCGCTGTAATCGCTCTAAGCAATGACTCACTCAGTCGAAGCCGATGCCGCGGACGACGGCCTCGTACTGCCACTTTCCGGACAGCCGTGTCGGGCCGGGTTCGGTGACTCACCATAGTGAGCGTTTCTTGAATATGGTGTGGCGGGTTGTTTTATTCGGTCACAGTCCGGAGTATACACAACTGCGTAAATCTATACCTAAAATGACTAAAATGACTAATTAAACCAACTCTTTTCCGTAAATTATGGCGTCAACGTAGCCGTGACCCTTTAAGTTGCCACCATTCTTGACTCTTCCAATTTTCTCAAATCCTAGGTTGTCCCAGATCTTACAACTGGCAACATTGGTTTCATAAACCAAATTGAAAACACTGTATCTAAAGCCGAGTTTCGGAGCATTGATCAAGTATGATTTACCCAATGTCTTACCAACACTCTTACCTCTCTTTGCGGTATCGACCAAAAATCCACCATTACAGTTATGAGACGATCTACCAACATAGTTTGGCTTAACGTAATAACATCCTAGGAACAGTTCTTCATATTTATCACTAGGAACATCTGAAAATTTATCAAAGTTACCTTGAAACATAATTGCAACAAAATGTGAAAAATAGTAACTAGTAAAAGACTCATAATCTAACTGTTCATCATATGGATACGTATCACCTTTGGCAATCTCGTGGTTTAAAATGGACATGGCTTTCTTAACTAAAATATCAGGTGTTTCTTCCAATGAATTAAATGGAAAAATTGTACAATCAGAACCATCTTTCAGAGTATCGTGAATAGCTTCGGTGACTCTTAGTTTTTCTGGGACAGTCATTCGGATGGACGTAGTTGTAGATTACAAAGATTGTTAACAATGTTGTAAGCAAGAAAGAATATACTTCGAAACTACCCTGATTGATTAATTCTTCTAAATTTATTGAAACGCTGATAACATGAGAGCCAATTACGGGATCTCCTAGTTGGGCAAGCTTGCGGCACACGCCGATATGGTCTATTTGCGTCGATTTCTAGTGACACACCCGTGCACTGTAGAAAAGCAGTAAAGCTTAGCGGCTCTGAAAAATTACAAAAAAATTTAATTTTCTTAAAAAAAATCTAAAGTCTGCTTCAAACTAATATATATATATATATATATGAATTCATATAGGTAAATACTTCAAATCTTAGATCAACATACATAAAGATGGGTAAAGCTAAAAAGTCAACAAAAAAGTTTAACTCTAAACATTTAAAGCATACCATTGATCAAAGAAAGAAAGTTAAACAATACAAGAAATTAGTTGGTTCTAAGAAATCTACAAGATCCACCACTTCTGAAGATACCGATGCAAAGGATAAAGATGCAATTTTTGAAGATATGGATGTCGAAGAGTTTTTTGAAGGTGGTTTTGAAGTTCCAAAAGAGACTAAGGCTTTGAAGAAAATGAAAAATGAAAAGAAAAGTAGGCAAGAATCTGAAGATAGTAAAAGTGAAGAAGAAGAAAATGATGACGAATCAAGTTCTGATGATGAAGCTGAGTTGCATGGTCAAGAGTTACAAGATTTAGCTAAAGATGATCCCGAATTTTATAAATATTTGCAAAACAATGATCAAGACTTGTTAGATTTCAAGGCAGTCGATCCACTAGAGGCTATGAGTGATTCTGAATATGAAGATGATGAGGAAGAGGAATCAAATCAATCAGAGAAACCACAAGAAGAAGAAGAAGAAAAGGTTGAGTCTACTGAAGTCACTATGAAAATGGTCAAGTCATGGGAACAAAATTTAAAATCCTCGACTCCAACAATCAAAACATTAAAAAGTATTGTTATTGCATTTAAATCAGCTGCTAATATGGATTCTGGTGAAGCATACAAATACTCAATTACAGATGAAAAAGTCTTCAACTATTTAATGATCCTAGTCTTAAAGAAATTACCAGCTGCTATTCAAACCTTAACTCCATATAAAACTTCACAAAATGGTACAAGATCATTACCAAATAGTAACAATAAAAAGATTGCTCAAATTACCACAATCTTAAAGACTCATGCTGGTTCTTTAATAATATTATTAAACGATATCACCAACACTGAAACTGCTGCTTTGATATTGCAATCGGTCCAAGAATTATTACCATACTATATTTCATTAAGAAAATTAATTAAAGAAATCATGACTTCTGTTATTAATCTTTGGGGTTCAACTAAAGAAATTGACACACAAATTGCGGCCTTTGCTTTCTTAAACAATGCCTCCAGAGAGTATCCAAAAGCTTTATTAGAGTTAGTTTTAAAATCAACTTATTCAAGTTTTATTAAGAGTTGTAGAAAAACAAATATTCACACAATGCCAATGATAAATTTCCAAAAGAATTCTGCGGTTGAGTTATTTGGTTTAGACCCAACTTTAAGTTATCAAGTTGGTTTTGAATACATTAGACAATTAGCTATGCACTTAAGAAGCAGTGTTAATAATCCAACTAAAGATAGTTACAAATCTATTTACAATTGGCAATACTGCCACTCATTGGATTTTTGGTCAAGAATGCTAGCAGTTCAATGTAACCCAGAAAAGGAATTATCATCAACTAAAAACAAAGAAAATCCATTAAGACAATTAATTTATCCGTTGGTTCAAGTTACCATTGGTACTATTAGATTATTGCCTACAGCACAATTTTTCCCATTGAGATTTTATCTAATTAGATCATTAATCAGATTGTCACAAAATGCTGGTGTTTACATTCCGATATTCCCATTATTAAGTGAAGTTTTGAATTCTACATCCTTCAACAAGTTCCCTAAGGCATCTCAATTAGCAGCTGTTGACTTTGATAATGTTATTAAGGTCAATCAAGCCTACTTAGGTACAAGAGCTTACCAAGATGGTTTATTTGAACAATTTATTGAATTAACATCGGAGTTCTTCGTTTTATACTGTAAATCAGTTTCATTCCCAGAATTAATCACTCCACCAGTTATTTTCTTGAGAAGATATATTAAGAAATGTAATAATGGTAAATTCAGCAAACAGTTGTCCAACTTAGTTGATAAATTAAATGCCAACGGCAAATTTATTGAACAAAAGAGATCCACTATTGAATATGGTCCAAGTAATAAAGTTGAAGTTACTAGATTTTTACAAGATTTTGATTGGGAGAAAACTCCATTAGGCGCTTATGTTTCTACTCAAAGAACTGTTAAAGAAGCTAAGTTGAAGGTTTTAAGAGAATCAATGGAAGCTGCCGAAGAAGAAGAACAAGAAAGAAAGCAGAAGGAAGAGGACGACGATGAAGAAATGGATATTGGTTCTGCAGATGATGAATAAATTAGTTTATACTAAGTTTTACTGATTTGGTTTTGTCTTTTATATCTACTATATAGATCCTAGAGCAATGTATTTAATAATTTTACAATAATTTGCGTGCCCCCTGCCCTTTTGGGATTGTACCTTTTACGTATTTTTTTAGCCGTCGGCTGAAATTGTAGGCATTGGTTCTTGTATCTGCAATTCCGAAATAGTTCAGCATACATAGCATTAATCTAGGGAAGAGGAAATGGTTAATCCTGATTTCCTATTCGGGTAGCAACTACTCGATTAATCGATCTTGGCGCGGAGAACGTTCCCTGAAATCTCGAGGAATTTAGGTGATCACCGTCGGCACTTCTGCTAGACTTTCAGCTTCCGTCTGGAGAAATGGCAACAGGAGCACCATACGATAGAGAGATAACGATTTGGGAATATCAAGTACAAGGGGGATTTTCTTGAATTCTATGCTGATAAGCTTGATTGAAGTTTAAAGGGGAAGGCATGCTCAAACCCCTGCTTTAAGCTTAGCCAGGGACCCTGATACAAGAATTTGTTACATGTGTGTCTCTGTTGAATGCAAATAATATACACCCTGAACACGATCAATTGCAATAGAATATTGGAATTCAGCACCCACATGGTCCCTTTATTAACTTAATTAAATTTACCGTTAAAAATCCTCTTGTAACTGTAGTCTCGTACGAACAATTGATTGATGCCATGTGGTAGATCCAATCCTATCGAGCCGCAAACCGTGGTCGATCTCCAAAAGTTGGAATATTCCATATCATTTCTACTTCAAGTGTATAAAAACCATGAATCCTCCCTGAATATCTGTTGAGTATGAATTGGTACCAATGAAAGGATCCCAACCCTCAATTCCCCATAAAATATGAAGTTATCCACTCCTGCACTCATTACAGTTGCCCTTGCTTTAGGAAAACAAGTTGTTGCTTCCCCAATCAAAGTCTGTGAAAGAGCTCCAGAAGAAACTTCAACTCCAGACTTCCCTGACTTCCCATCATGTCCAGCTGATACTCCTGTCTCATGCTCTGCAACTACTGATCAAGATTCTTGTTGCTACGAAAACCCAGGTGGTGTTGTGCTACTCACCGTATGTTCTATCCGTCTGTCTCAAATCTTTCGACAATTTTCCAATTATCAATATTCAATCAATCCTTAGGCTTATACTAACACTCCCACTATAGCAATTTTGGGATTACGATCCTTCTACTGGCCCTGAAGATGAATTCACTTTACATGGTTTATGGCCAGATAACTGGTACGCACTTTCTCTTCTCGAGCCTATGCTTTTAAATGAAAAGAAGTATAGATAAAAGCATTCACATCATAAATGACACTAACATTATCAATTAATAATCTAGTGATGGTACCTATGAACAATATTGTAACACTTCTCAGCAAGTTGACAGTATGAAAAGTACTTTAGAAAGCTTTGGTGAAACAGAAACTTTGGAAAAGATGAACTTGATTTGGAAAGATTACCAAGGCAATGATGATGATTTATGGACCCATGAATTCAAGTATGTTATTATTCATATTACAACTCTCAACATACCACTTTATTAACTCAAGAAAAATAACACTTACTAACTTCCCTTTCCTCATTATAGCAAACATGGAACCTGCATGAGCACCATCAAACCAGAATGTTACCAAGGCTCCGATTACAAAGAACATCAAGAAGCCGTTGATTACGTTAAGAAGGCCGTTGAATTATTTGAGACCTTCCCAACCTACAAATGGTTGACTGAAGCCGGTATTGTCCCTTCTGAAACCACAACTTATACTAAAGATGCTATTCTTGCTGCTTTAACTGCTAAACATGGATACTCCCCATATATCAACTGTGATACTAATGGTGCTTTATTGGAAGTTTGGTACTTTCACCACTTGCAAGGTTCTATCCTAAATGGTAAATACATCCCAATGGAAACTTTAACCACCACTAAATGTCCGGCTAACATCAAGTTCTTACCAAAGGGTTCTTCTTCTTCCTCTACTACCGCCACTTCTACCACTTCTACCTCTACCTCAACATCAACTTCTGGAAGCTTCAAAGCTTTCTTAAAACCAAAAGGACAAAGTGGTTGTTTAATCAGTAACGGTAAATGGTACACCACTGGTACTTGTGCTGGTTACACTGTTTCTGAAGCTTCATTTGGGGGTTATGAATTGAAGACTTCTAAGGGTTCTTGTGGTGTTTCAGGTGGTGATTTCACATGTGGTTCCGATATCACTGCTGCCCAATTTGAATATGATTCATCAACTGGTTTATTATCTTTAGGTGGTTCCGATACCTGGTACGCTGATTCTGTTCCTAGTGGAACACAACAAATTGCTGTTAGACCATCCGGTACTGGCTCGGTTTCATTCAACTTAGAGGTTGATCCTCAATAGAAGACTTGATTATATGCTATATTCTTCTCCTTTATATATAAAATGTACTTCTTTTTTTCTCTTTCTCGCGTACCAAAATCATCTTTGACCATTTAAATTGGTGATTGATATAAGTATTCAGCATATTCCATCTGATTATGTCTAAATACTGACCCCGAGTCCCGTCCTGAGAGTAATCCATCTTAGTCATCCGGCCCTCGGCGCTGAACTGGGCTCCTTACAATTTTTTTGCCTCAAGACCGAGCTCCGACCAACCAGAATCTACCGAATGGCAATTAATCAGCCAGGCAGATAATTGATCCGATTCACTCTCAAACAGTACCTTATCTAAGGAGCTCTCAGACACAATTGAAAGTATATATATATATCTTGAAATTAGCCAATCTGAATCAGCAAAGATGTCAGAAACGAAACTTAGACATATCGATCCTGAACCAATTGATCTAAGTCAATCAATACCCGGTGTTCCAATGCCTTCCTCTTCATCTAAACCATTCACATTACGAGCTATTCAAGGGTTCACAGTCCTTCAAAAGTACTCTGCTATACCATTTTCCCTTTTTGCTGTTCTTCATCTCTCGGCTGTTGTTGCAGCTCCACTTATTGCGGGAATTGATGTTGGTAATGAAATGATCTCAATGGGTAGAGAACTCTATCAAACTAGTTTTGGTGAACAAGCTCTTTTTGGCTCCGTTTTTGCTCATATCGGTAGCGGTATTGCTTTAAGAATATTAAGAGCATATCAAAGATATGTTAAATATGGTTCTTCCAAAGTTCAGCCCAAGAAGGAAAAGAAAATTTCTGTTGATAATCCAGAAGATCAGGTTATTGATGATAAGAATCAAGGTTTAGGCGGTATTTCTTCATTATTTGGCTTTGGTTCTAGAAGATCCTTAAGTTTCAAATGGTTAGGTTTATCCCCATTAAGTTTCTCTGGATACCTCTTAATTTTAATATTATTTTTACATGTTAAGGCTGAAAGACTTGCTCCTCTTCAAGTTGATGGTGATTCATCTTTAGTTGATTTATCATATGTGGCCCATGCTATTAGTAAAATGGGTGCCCAGCCAATTATTGGCATGACGATGGTTACGGGTCTTACCTCTTATCATGTGTTGAGTGGTTGGAACAGATATCTCAAATTATTTACTTTAAAGCACAGAAGAAGAACTTATACTATGATTGTGTGTATTACCTTATCTGCCATTGCAAGTTGTATCAAAATTGGTAAGCTGGGTCCTGCTTTTGGTTTTACTGCTGATGCTTTTGATAAATATTTAGAAGCTTCTCATTAGTTATTGTTTCTGGACCTACCTTTTATTTATTTATTTGTATTTATTTGTATTTATTTATTTGCTCGTTCTTACAATCTCTATACATTCTTATTTACATATAAGTCCCAATTAAATTAATATTCTATTAAAATCCATATGTACACACAGTATAATCCTTTCTATATACAGGAACAGAAGCTATATAACAATGTTTAAGCTGAACATGACCTACAATTTCCAGGTTCCATCAGATTACACTCGAGAACTTTGTCATCATCATAAATACCAAAGTTATCATCAACCTCACTTTTACCGTTGGTAGACGTCTCTTCACTTGTTTCAATTCTTTTTCTTTTAGAAGGAGCTTCAACATGCTCTACAATTGATCTTTTCTTGGCATATTTAAGGTTCACGGGGGGATCTAAGGTAAATTTAATAGCAGCAGAAGCAGCTTGAGTTCTTAAATAGTACATACCGGTTTTTAATCCTTTACCCCAAGCATAAAAATGCATACTAGTTAATTTAGACATCGTTGGCTCTTTAATAAACAAATTCAGACTCTGTGATTGATCAATAAATGGGGCCCTATCAGCAGACATATCAATTATAATTTTCTGAGACAGTTCCCAAACTGTCTTATACATAGACTTGATAGTTTTTGGAATACCTTCTATTTGCTGAATTGATCCATTGTTTTCTAAAATTGAATTCTTGATTGCTTCATTCCATAATCCAAGCTTACATAAGTCATCAATTAAATATTTATTAACAACTTGAAATTCACCAGAGAGAACACGTCTAGAATAAATGTTAGATGTAATTGGTTCAAAGCACTCATTATAACCTAAAATTTGAGAAGTGGAAGCAGTTGGCATCAAAGCGACTAATAATGAATTTCTTATCCCATTTTTAGAAATCTTAGACTTTAATGAATTCCAATCCCATAAATCAGTAGGTTTATTATTCCACATATCGAATTGTAAAATTCCTTGGGAAACTGGAGAACCTTCATATGTTTCATATGGACCATCCTTGATTGCCAACTCAACAGAAGCTTCTAATGCTGCATGATATATAGTTTCAAAAATTTGAATATTTAAAAATCTTGACTCAGAGTCACCAAATGAAAGCCCAAGTAGAAAGAAAGTATCAGCTAAACCCTGAACACCGACAGCAATAGGCCTGTGTCTTCTATTAGAACGCTGAGCTTCAGGAGTTGGGTAACTGCCAACATCTATAACTTTATTCAAATTCTTAACGACTATTTTCGTTATGGTATGCAATAATGAGAAATCAAATTTATTAGATTTCACAAATTTTGGTAATGCGACAGAAGCAAGGTTACAAACCGCAGTTTCATCCTTATCTGAATATTCAACAACCTCACAGCACAAATTTGATGACTTAATAGTACCTAAATTCTTTTGATTGGATTTGTTATTACAAGCATCCTTATAGAGTAAAAATGGATTTCCAGTTTCTGTTTGAGCAACTAAAATAGCATGCCATAATTTTTGAGCGCTCACTTTCTTCATATACTTCTTTTCCTTTTCATATTTGTTATATAGTTCAACAAAATCTTTTCCATAGGTATCACTTAACCTAGGACATACATCTTCAGAAAATAGGCACCAGTCTTCACCTTTTTGAACCTTCTCCATAAATAAATCAGGAATCCAAAGGGCATAAAACAAGTCTCTTGCTCTAGCTTCTTCTTTACCGTGATTTTTTCTAAGATCTAAAAATTGAAAAATATCAGCATGCCATGGCTCAAGATATATACAGAATGCACCTGGTCTTTTATTACCACCTTGGTCAACATACTTGGCAGTACTGTTGAAAACTTGTAACATAGGAACCAACCCACTTGATGTACCATTTGTTCCTGCAATATAAGAGCCAGTAGAACGAATATTAGAAACATGTAATCCAACACCACCAGCAGATTTCGAAATTAGGGCTGTCTGATGAACAGTTTTAAAAATTCCATCTATAGAATCATCGTTCATAGCAATTAAAAAGCAAGATGACAGTGCAGGCATTTCAGTTCCGGAATAAAAAAGAGTGGGCGAAGCATGAATGAAATACTTCTTAGACATCAATTCATAGGTTTCCAAAGCTAGTTCAATGTCATCCCCATGTATACCAAGTGCAACTCTCATAAATAAATATTGTGGAGTTTCTGCTATTTGACCGTTAATCTTGAGTAAATAAGATCTTTCAAGGGTCTTGAATCCAAAATAATCTAGTAAGAAATCTCTTTTGTGCTCTATTGCGGAATCTAGTTTATCTTTATTTAACATAACTGTATTGTAAACACTTTCTGATATCAATCTTTTTTTGTTCGTATTCTTGTGACTACTTCTTAATAATTCAATATTCTTTGAGAACGTTGATGGCAGACATTTCTGATGGTATTTAGTCAGAACATTAGAAGCCAGCAGAGAATGATGATAATGCTTTGTGGTCATTGATGCAATTGTTTCTGATACTAGCTCCATTAACTCATCTGTAGTCAGAGTTTCGGGAAGCCCTATACTTATTTTATCAATGATTGAATGGATATCTATGAAGTTTGGATCCAGATGAGTGGATAAAGACTTCAAATAATCAGTAAGTTTTTCGTCATTAAACGGGGCTTCAACCGATGTTCGACTGTCTAACACAAGGGTAGTTGTTGATATCGTCATTTGTAATTTGTTTTGGCCTGTTCCTGATCTTTTGATGTTTAACCACCTAATAGTATCTACTTTACTACTTCTGGTGACATTGAAATCGAAGTTTTTTTTTAGTACGGAGATAAGATTTTCCGCCGAATTGTCGAGGGGCCACTATGCTAAATATTGTCGACGATAAAGATATCCAAATGATTTAAACCCCACTAAAAAAAAAAATATAATATACAAAAGAAAAATGATATACACTTTAAATAAAACCTGGAATTAAGTACAATGAGCAATACAGTAAGTAAGAATCCAATTAGCATTAGTTAACATATATCTGCAAGCAGCAGTCCAATCTTCATTAGAACTTCTACAGGAAGGCTTAATAATATAACCAGCTACTTTATCTTTAGTCATCTTATAAGGCAAGTCATTGGCAGTATCAATTGCTTTTAAGGACTTACCTATTTGTGAAAGAACATCAACCAAAGCAATCATTCCACTGTCTAAACTATTAGAGGTGAACAGTCTTCCTAGTGAAAATTCACCTGTGCTGAAAACATTCAACATGGTTTTATTTACCTTTTCTGGATTACGTGAATCTTTTTCAATTTTTTCAATTTTTGAAGTTGAACCTATTGGTATTAATCTATATCCATCTAATTCAATATCGAGCAATGTAACGACTGTAGATAACAGAAGTACAACTTGACCCAAAGCAGCATTAATCTCGTGCCATGAAACTTTAATATCATCCAGACTACCCAATCTTAGTCCATTAATAGTTCCAAATTGACCATCATGAGAGATTGAAAAAACGTCATTGAAAACATTAATCTTTCTTAACGCGTCTAGTTGATTCAAATCCGATTCATATAACGATTGGATTCTCTGTAATTCATCCAGTTGAGATAAAGTTTCAAGGTCATATTTATTTTTTTGATCGCATAATTGTTTCTCAGTATCATTTAAAGCTTTCATCTCTTGTTCCATTTCCATTAATTGTTTAGTTAACTCCTCACTTTCTTTTTCTGAAGCTTCTAATTTTGAGACGAGATCATTTTCTTCATTTTTCAAATTATCCAGTTCGGTCAATGACTCTTTAGCTTTTGTTGTATTTGGCCCATTTTGAATCACTAATTTCTTTAAAAATTGAACATAGGTGTCTTTTTCCATTGATAATTGGTCGAATTTGTTTTTCAGTTCTTCAATTAAAATATTAGCACAATCACCACAAACAGGATAATCAATTTCATATTTCGACGATATTATATTAAAGATGTTTTGTAAAGTGGACACTCTTTCACTCATTGGAATCTTATCAATTTCTTTATACTGCTGTTTTTTGTCTTCTAATATCACAAATGATCCATCATCAACATTAACTGATTCTGAATTTCTACTGCTTATCAAAGGCTTCGTTCCATTGGCCAAAGCTTCTTTGAATATTTTCTTTCTATCCTCCGCTATTATAGGATATTCATTTGACGTTGTATCAATACTTTCTTTTCTTTTCATCGTCCCATTAGTTGTCGAGGATAGCCCAACAGTGGTCGTTTCTATAGGTGGTCGCTGGCCATAACTAACTGTAAGTAGATGTTTTTGAGCATTGCTTAAGCCTTCCAGAGATTGATCTAGCACTAACGGTAATTTACATCTTTGACAGAGATATCCTGACATCGTGCTTCTGAATTATTATGGGATTGTTTGTTGAGGTTAGTTCGAATATTCTGTTTGCCTTTCTCCTGGAAAACATAATAAAGCTGCACTATCTCGATCTCTGTTTTTAAATTAGAGCCAAGAACGCGATGGATGAGCCGCACACGTCTTTCCCTTACATGGATTTAGATTTAAACTAAACTACATCAAGTACATATACACGTAATTATGTAATTGTGATATCAAAAACTCAGTTTTATTAAAATCAAAGAGAGTAAAGTGTGAAATATGTGTGACGATAAATCCAATAGAAAAACCATAAAAAATAAAAATTAAAAAGAGTGTATAATAAATAAAGTACAAAAGTTCATAAAAACAAAATGAAGAAATTAATGACTATAGAATGTATAGGGAATGCAATATTAAAGAGGTAATGAACGAAAAACAATCTAAGAATCAAATTGGTATAATGGTAATAAAAAGATATAACGTTAGACGATTTATTGTTTCTTAGGAACTAAGATCTTCTCATCACCTGTTTTTGGAGCGAAAATAGTTGTATCCTTTTCATGTCTATCTTTATGTTTAGTAGCAGAAGAGAATAACTTCTTAAAGTTGAATAACGAAGAAATAGAAAACTTCTTAACTCTGAAGATCCAGTAACCGGCCAACATAGCACCAAAGTTGAAAATAATGTAAATCCAAACAATACCGAAGTTTCTCCAATGGTAACTCCATTTAATATCATATTGACTGACGACATCTGATTGCATGGTAAATGCACAGTACTTACATTGAACAGTATCATTTGGATTGTTAACATAACCACCATTAGTATCAATATAAGTTTCTAAGTAAGTTCCACAAGTTTCACCATCTGGTGCATCCATAATATTGTATTCATCAAAGGTACATTTTAATTCTCTGTTATGAACTAAAGGAGCGACGAAAGCTTGAACAAAGTATTTGAATGGAGAAACAACATACATGAAACTCCAGAAACCTGGTGAGTATTCCTTTGGATTCAAAATACCACAGAATAACAACATAGAAGCAAACAAGTTAGAGTTAATCATAGAAGCAGATGGAACATCTGGTGAGAAATACAAGATAGCCATACCATAAGACATGAAGTAAATTGGGAAGATCAAAACATAAATGAGGAAGAAGAAACCAGCATGATGAGGGGTACCAGAATATTGTGCTGGCCAGTAGTAACAGATGAAACAGAAGAATTGACAAATAGCAGACCAGAAGATTTCAATTAAAGTATGGGAAAGCAACAAACAAGACCAGTGGAAAGTGTTAGATAAGGCCTCTCTGACTTCAAATAATTCCCTGGTATCATAAGCAAAGACATGACCTTGATTAATCATAGCTAATGCAATAAGTAGCAACATGAAAACAGAAGAGAAGGCACCTTCAGCACCTGCAATGGAATGATCCATACCAACGAAAGAGAAACCAACGAATAAAGCACAGAAAACACATTCTAAGAACTTAGCTCTTAGATAAACAGGAGATCTCCAAAATTGTAAATAAGTTCTCTTTAAGACAAAAAGGAATTGACTAGTATAACTAGTAGCATATTTAGAAGACAAATCACCAACATTAGTGTTAATAGGTCTAGATGGTAATTCTCTATGAAGAGCTTCAATTTCAGCGGTAACGGCTGCACATTCAGCAGAGTTAATCCACATATCATGCCAGTCTTGAGAAGCAGAAGCAGTTGCACCAGCACCAATACAGTTCAAGATATATTCAGCAGGATTTTGGGATTCACCACACTTAGCACCAGAATGTTGCTCAAAATATTTCAACATAGTGGAGGAGTTTGGACCAATATCACCAAAGTAAACAGTTTTACCACCTTTCTTTAATAATAATAATCTGTCGAAAACCTCAAATAAAGTAGCGGAAGGTTGATGAATGGTACACAAGATAGCTTGACCAGAATCTGCTAAAGCTCTTAAGAATTGAACAATAGACCAAGAAGATTCAGAATCCAAACCAGAAGTTGGCTCATCTAAGAATAACAATAAAGTTGGCTTAGCAACTAATTCAGTAGCAATAGATAATTTCTTTCTCTGTTCGACATTTAAACCTCTACCAATCTTACCAACTAAAGCTTCGGCATATTTATCCATACCTAATAAGTTAATAATCTTTTCAACATATTCGTATTTTTCAGCTTGTGGGGTTTCCTTTGGCTGTCTTAAATCGGCAGCAAATCTTAATGATTCTCTAACAGAAAATTCAGCCATATGTAAATCTTGTTGTTGCACATAACCAGTTCTTCTCTTGAAAGAAGAGTCTAATGGTCTACCGTTAACTAACATATCACCAGTAATAACACCAAAATCAATACGTTGAGCCAAAACATTCAATAAAGTGGTCTTACCAGCACCAGATTCACCCATTAAGGCAGTCATAGTACCTGGCTTAACAAAACCTTGAATATCACATAATAATTGTCTTTGTTTACCCTCATATGGAATAATATAATCTAAATGCTGCCATGTGAAAACGTCGGCTTCATCGATAATCTTGGTTAAGTCAGCATCAGGACCATTCAATGCAACCATCATTTCTTCTCTAGTAGCAACTTTACCATCCCAATCTTCATTACTGGCTGTATCAGGCATGGAACCTCTCTTGAATAATAATAAATCACCACCACTTTCAACATTCTTAACAAATTCAGATAAGATAACATTAAGCATAATGAAACCAGCAGTCCAACAAACATTAATACCCCAGTACTTCCAAACATTGTGCCAGTAAAAGTTATATTTACGTCTTAAGTAATCATCACCACTAACAAAATCGTTACCAGCAACGGCACCAGCTAAAGAACAAACTTGGTTAACAATGGAAGCATTTTCATAACCTGTACCAGAAGGAATTAAGTTGTGACATTTCATAACTCTACCATGGAATTCGGAACCCATTAAAGAATTGTAACAGTAAAACATTGGATTTAAGTAATGAATCCATTTAATCCAATGGTGCATCTTTGGCAATGGTAACATGAAACCGGCGTAAACACAAAGCATTAAAACCCATAAACCACCAACAGCGTGAGCAGTAGTACCATCTTTAGTAACAGAAGCAACTAACTTAAAAATAAAAGACATACATTGTTGAATAGTGAATAAGAATAAGAAAAACATAAAGAAAGCACCAGCTTCATCCTTTAAACTTGACATCCAATAAGCAGTCAAAGATAAAATGATAACAGCAACAGCCTTCGTTGGAACTTCAGTAATGATTTCCTGTAAAGCTTCAGCAGATAAATGATACATGGAATAACTCTTATGCTTAACTAAGATTGGTCTATTCGCAAAGGAATTAGCAATTTCAGCCAACGACGTTAAAGCACAGAACAACAGACAATAGAACAACACACCACCTCTGGAATAGGCACCATTGGTTTGAGCTGGGATATGGTAATACATAGAACCGACAACAAAACCTTTAGTAACAAATGAAGATAGATAAACAAGAGTATATGTGAAATCACCCTTAGTTCTTTGGAAACCTCTTAGCATCAAGTAATATAATTGAGCCCAGTAGTTAATCACAAATTGAGACTTCTTTCTTTGCATTGATTGCTTTCTTTGAGAAGTAGCAAATTCCAATCTTTGTCTAGTATCATCTGGATTATGTGAAGCAATGAAATCATTGTATTTATCTAATAGTTGATGATATTCAGGAGATTGTAACCAGTAGTTTTCGAAATCTTCAGAAGATTCAGGAACTTGACCTTCAAACCCTGGCTTAACTTGTCTGGAGGATGGAGACGTAACAGCAGTTAAGAATTCAGGAGCAGTCATTCTTGATGGCTTAGAAAAACCCATCTTTTCAAAATAGGCAACACCATCATCAGCTGGACCATAGAAAACTTGTCTACCTTTGTAAATAACAGTAACCTTATCAAATAAATCATAAATGTTTTGACCAGCTTGATAAATAGCAACTAAAGCAGAACAGTTTAACATATTAGTGGCTGTTCTTAAACATTGAGTAAATTCTAAAGCTGTGGAAGCATCTAAACCTCTAGTAGCGTTATCAAAACAGTAAACAGAAGCATTCATAGATAAAGCTTCAACAATTGAAACTCTCTTTCTTTCACCACCAGAGACACCTCTGACAAAATCGTTACCAACTTTAGTGGAATAAGTATGGGTTAAACCAAAGACGGTAGTCCATAATCTTAACATAGAATCAACATATTGACTTCTAGTTAAGTTATCAACTCTCTTGGCAGGTGTCTTAGTTCTTAAAGCGAATTCAACAGTTTCCTTAACAGTGATGTGAGGAAAGTGGAAGTCCAATTCAGGATTGTAGATGACGTAACCTAAAACAAGTAAAGCTAGTTAGTATTATTAATTTAACAAGAGGGAGTTAGGTTGATTAAATAAAACATACCTTTGAATTTTTTCATCATCTCTTCTTGAGATAAACCATCATAAGAGAATTCACCTTCAACTTTAGTAAAGTTTTCAATCTCACCAGCACAGGATTTCAATAAAGATGAACAACCAGCACCAGGCTTACCTAAAGCTAAGACTAATTCACCAGGCTCGATAATACCCACGAAATTTTGAATAATTTGACGTTGAGGTCTGTTATCTTTCTTAAAAAATTTGAAAGGCCATTTAACAGCATCTCTAGCCATTTCGGAAACGGAAGGACCATAAGCAGAAGAGGCATCAACACCCCAACAAGTTAAATCTTTGAAAGCTAAACCGGCATGAGCAGATTCAATACCTTGAGCCATTGACTTTTCTCTTAGATAGTTTAATAACATTTTCAAATCAAAGTTATCCTGAGAAATTTCAAACTGTTCAAGTTCAGCTTTAGTCTTGGTAGATAAGACTCTTGCTAAAGTCTCGATTCTTTCAACACCATCTGGAGTTGATAAAATTTGAGATAAGTGCTGGGATAAGTTTTCGACTTCATCTTGTTCTTCTAAATCCATTGGATTGTATTCTTTAACACCTTCACCAGAGTAGGTGGAGTCTATACTCTCGGCGTCATGAGTGATCTTTTCCGCCATGGTTTGAGTGAGTAATTAATACGATATGATAAAGCACGAGTGAAACGGTGATGGAGAAAGAGAAAGCAGAAAAGGCAGAGTGAAAGGAAAACAGAGAAGTGAAAAACATGGGGGGGGGGACGGGGGGTATTTAAATAAGCATGGTTAGCTTTGGCCAGTAGCCATTCCACGCCATTGTGCTTACACTTGCCTGGGGTTGAGCTGAGTTGAGAGATTAAAGGTGTTCGTCTCTATCTAATCGATGGGTCTGTCTGGTGAGTGAAAAGAGGCTCCACGCGGCTGTATATCCGGGCCTTCATTCTCTCCGCGAGATTTATCCACCCAGCGAGTCACCCAATACCAGCTCAAGATCGTGTATTCACTCAGTGCTACCACTACTACATAAAAGAAACTGTATACAGCACAATCTCATAAGAACTCTGCTCATCTAATGTTAAAGGGTAGCAGAATCTATATACTCCAAAGTCAATCGAGTAGGTAGCTCACAGATCTCTTCAAAAGTAAACAACTAGTTAAATCCACTCAGGTTCCATTCACAGCCATTCCTCAATCTTAACTTTGCCTAGATCGATTTTGAGTATGTAGCTTACCGCCCGGTCACCATATACGTATCCATATTTACAGGTCATACAATATATGGTGATAAATAAAAGAGAGAGAGAAATTCAATCATGCTATGAAGGTGTGTTGTAACGAAAGAATCACGTTAGTTTGATTGAGAGAGCCGTAGTAAACAGTTCAAGATCAAGACCATGTCTCGGATATAGCTAACCTCCACCGGTTATAGTTCAAAATTCAACTCCATGAATCGAATCTAGAGAAAACTCCAGTATGGGCCCGTATGTCCGGGTAGGGATAGGCCGCTCGAAACTGATATTGTTTATATACAAACGGCTAAACTAGCGAGAAAAGAAAACAACTCGAGATTGCTTGTATATATGTAGACTTCGCAAGATATAAAATCATTATTTAGAGTTATTTAACATTTACATAACAATAATATATAAGATAACCGGCTAGGTAAGGTATAGAGGAAAAACAGATTAAATTCTAGGGTCGATGTGAAAATTGGGCGTTTCACTATACCTTGAATGGTAGCAACCTGCAGGCTATTTACCAACCATCTACATGGCTGAGGTATAGGTACATATGGCTGACTTAACATTTGAAGATCTGATCTAAGTAGGTTGGGTCTGCCACCCGGCTAACTGCCTACCCTGATATAAATGTAGTTTGGTAATAAGACCCTGAGTGGTCAGCCATAGACACTATCCAAAGAATATTTAACTTGGAAGTTTAAGGATTAAATTAAAAGTGGAAACAGATATTTAAATTCCGATTTTTGATATATACCCACGAATATAAAAATTATATGTCAGGAAAGAGGTCATAGAAGTAATAAGGTTTCAGTAATGGGATTCTAATTGCACTTAGTCTTCTTTCTGAACACCAAAAGTAACACTATTTACGACTTTCTTGACCTCTCTCTTTCTTCTCTCCGCAACTTTAGCTTCATCGATCTTACGTAAATACCCTCCAAACACAACTACTTCGGCAACCAAAACAAGTAATGCAAAAAACAAACTTAATAAAATTCTAACGCCATCATTGACTCTCATTGAAGTGCCGGACCAATACCAAACTGCATATCCCACAGAAGCGACACTGATTCCGATATTTAAAATTGTAGTCAATTGATTTTTGACCAGTTTAGTCTGTTGTGATGCAGTTAAATTATCATAATCATCATTTATGTCACTACCAAGTTTGAATGGCTTACCGTATTGAGTTGCTGCTGACCCTTTAATCAATTCTCTATATTCACGTTCTTGTTCTTGTATTCTGAGTTTTTCCATTAGTTTTAAATACTCTGGCGTTTTCTTTTGCGTTGCTTTTGGTGGTTTATAGATTTCTGAACCATTCAGTAGCTCTAACAATTTCTTATTATCTTTTTTATCTGCTTCTATCTTCGTTGAAAGTAAATTCAGCTTGTATATTACAATCAAATCATTATGGGATATCCAACCGTTTTCATTAATTGCGTTCTTCAAATCATCGGGAACTTTCGATTGAACTAGTAATTGCTTGATGTTACCATTTAATGTGAATCTGGTCATTTCTTTTTTAGAGTCTGATATTGAAATTAGCTGGGCCTGTATTTGGAACTGAATGTGGCTCGATCAAAATTCAATTAGTAATTTCCTGGATGGGGATAAGTGTGGATAGATACCCCAGATAAGGAAGTTCAACTCGATTGTTATCCGAGCTCTTTTTGTGCGTACAATTAAACAGCGTTTTTTTAATGTTTGAGAGAAATTCAAATTGCGCGTTCGGAAATCGGAGAGCATCGAGAGTAGAGGGTCTAGAGTCGATCGACCTTTTCAAGTGTAGCAACATTTTTCCTGTCGTATTTTGAGCCTCAAGCGACACGAAAACAAGAAAATTATTTATTTCCAGACGTCTAGTATTTATTGTTCATGAATCGAACACTAGTCAAATCAGTCAATATACGACCAACTAAACAAAACATTTTCTGGCCTAAGGCTATACCATGAAATAATTATTCTACTAACAAACATCACAGAAACATGGTTCAAGTGATCATACATAACAACAAAAATTCAACAACAGAAAAGCAACTACGAGATTTTCATCATCCATATAAACCTTACGATGTTCAAGTACAGTTAATGGAAGCTATATATGATACGATAGATCATGATTATAAAGTAGGTTTATTTGAAAGTCCCACGGGTACAGGTAAAACTCTTTCAATTATTTGTTCAACTATGTCATATTTACGACAATTAAAACGGGATAAAAATGCAATGATTGATCCATTAGAAGAGGACGATGACGATGATGAACCTGACTGGATTAAAAAAGATTATAGGGATAAAATTATTTCACGGTTAACTTCACAAGCAAGAGAATATGAAATCCATTTAAATGACTTGAAAAAAGAAGGTGAAAAATTGATCACAGGGAAATTAAAAGAAGGTGAAAAGAAATCAGTTAAAAGGTTTAAGAGATCTTCCAATAATAAAATAGAAAAGTCAAATAATGAAAATGACTTGATTCCTGATGATTATTTTAGTGATGACGAAACTAAAGGTGATAATGGTGTATCAAATACAGAGAAATATTCAAAAATGAATGATGAGGTTCAGAAGTTGCTGCAAGAAGTCGAAGGAAGATCAAAACTCGTAGATAAAAGCTCTTCGTTGAATCAATGTTCAACTAAAATTTATTTTTCATCACGAACCCATTCTCAATTAAATCAATTCACTGATCAACTCAGGTTAACCAAATTTCCATCCTCTTTTCAAGGAATTGATGAAAAAACAAAATATCTTCCCTTAGGCTCAAGAAAACAATTATGTATTAATGAGAAGGTTTCTAAGATAAAAGATATTCAAGAACTTAACGATACTTGTTTACAATTACAAAAAGGATCAACTGAAAAGAAAGAGGAAACTTGCCCTTTTTTTCCAAACCCGAATAACCAACATGATTCTGAACTAATTACAAATTTTAGAGATTTGTCGTTTTCTCAAGTTCACGATATTGAAGAATTACAGGATATTGGCAGAAATTATAATATTTGTCCTTATTATAGTTCCAGAAAAAATGTTGAACTCGCTGAGATCATTTCATTACCTTATCAGCTATTATTACAAAAATCAACTAGAGATATTTTAAACTTGAGTTTGAAAGATTCAATTGTTATCATTGATGAGGCACACAATCTATTGGATACAATTTCTGATTTGAATTCCTGTTCAATTTCATTCAACGATTTGGTCACCATTAGAAATGCCTTGAGAACTTATACTAAAAGGTTTTCAAGTAAAATGAACGGGGGAAATAGAATCAACCTAGCAAAATTATTTAAATTAGTTACATATCTTGCTAAATTTATGAAAAAGAAAATTGATTTAAAACAAACTAAGCCAGGAACCGAAATTAACCCAGTTGATTTATTTGAAGGCACCACCGGTGATTTATTAAATATCCATTCATTAGAAAAGTATTTAAATAAATCCAAAATTGCATTTAAATTAGAATCATATATGGAAAGAATCAATTATGATAATAATAAAGGGGAAGGAATGACACTCACGAATAAAAAGTCAACTCCACTACTTTTTAAAATTAAATCATTTTTATATTGTTTATCGAATCCTTCCAAAAGTGGGAAACTATTCTTTGATAAAAATGAGAATGACGATACTTTAATGAAGTATTTGTTATTAGATCCAAGTGAGGCTTTCAAAGATATTGTTGATGAATGTAAGTGTGTTTTATTGGCAGGTGGTACAATGGAACCTATCACTGATTTCACCAATTTTTTATTTCCTTACTTGTCAAATGAAAAAATAAATTATTTTAATTGTGATCATATTATTCCTGATTCCAACTTAAATGTTTATCCAATTAAAACTAAGGGAGATTTTGAATTTGAATTTTCATTTGATAAAAGAAATAGTAAAGTCATAATTGAAAATCTCGGTCAATGCATAATCGAAATCATGAATAGCGTTCCATTTGGTGCTGTTGTATTTTTTCCAAGTTATAAGTATCTTGACCAAGTTCTGAATAGTTGGAAAGCATCTGGCATTTTTAACCAAATAAATAAAACTAAAAAAGTGTTTACTGAATCTAAAACATCATCTGCCGAATCAGTATTACAAGAATATTCAACTCTAATTGAACTTGAGAGAAAAGGTGCTGTCCTATTCTCTGTTGTTGGTGGAAAGATGTCTGAAGGGATCAACTTCTCAAATGACTTAGCAAGAGCAGTGGTAATGGTAGGTCTACCGTTTCCAAATGTTTTCAGTGGTGATTTAATCGCTAAAAGAAAGTATATAGAAACCACAACTCTAGAGTCTGGTGGAACTAAACAACAAGCTTTGGCTAAGGCTAAAGATTTTTATGAGAATATCTGTATGAAAGCGGTTAATCAAAGTGTTGGTCGTGCTATTCGTAACATCAATGATTATGCTGTTATTTATTTAATTGATGCAAGATATCAAAGGCCCAATATCCAATCCAAACTATCTGGCTGGATTAAACAAAGGTTATTAAATCAAAATAATGATCTTGTAAGTGCAACTGATGCTACCACTAGATTTTTCAATTTTCACAATCACAAAACTCACAGCTAAATTAATTTTTCCATGTATACCCCCTCCCCAATTATTTATAATCTTTTCTCTCTTTATTTATTTATTTATACCTATTTATTTTACTTTTGCATTCGATTCACTTGAGTACAACTTCTGCATAGTAAAATGGCTAGACCTTCTAGAATGTACGAACCGATGTCGTGGCCGGCTCAACGCGCCCTGGAGTTTGGCCAACTGTTTCTTTCCATCGATCGGAATAAATCTTGGTGAATCTATTTTGCTCTACTGCTGGATTATTCCTCTGTTTTTCTGAATTGGACAACAACAAATAGATATCAGCAATAATGTCAGATTTTGAAGTCGAACCAAGTTTAAGGGAAATTGTCACACATGATACATTGAAGTGGATATTTGTCGGTGGTAAAGGTGGTGTTGGTAAAACTACCTCATCCTCCTCAATTTCAATTCAACTGGCTTTACATAATCCAAGCAAAAACTACTTATTAATTTCTACCGATCCTGCTCATAACTTGTCAGATGCTTTTGATCAAAAGTTTGGTAAGGATGCTAGGGTTGTCGAAGGTCTGTCAAACTTATCCTGTATGGAAATTGATCCGTCTTCTTCATTAGAAGAATTTACTGCCAATGGTGCCATGGGAATGGATCCAAATGATCCATTAGGGGGTATGATGTCAGATGTCACTGGTTCCATTCCAGGTATTGATGAAGCTTTTTCTTTTATGGAAGTTTTGAAACATATCAAAAACCAAAAGAATGAAGATGCAACTGCTGTGAAATACGATACTATTATTTTTGATACAGCTCCAACAGGACATACATTAAGATTCCTACAGTTGCCATCAACATTAGAGCAATTATTAGGTAAATTCAATGAAATTAGTGGTAGACTTGGGCCACTTATGAACATGCTGGGTGGTCAACAAAAGGCCGATATGTTTAATAAATTAAATGAGGTCAAAGCTCAAGTTCAAGAAGTTAATAAACAATTTCAAGATCCTGAACTAACTACATTCATCTGTGTTTGTATTTCGGAATTCTTATCTCTATATGAAACTGAAAGACTGATCCAAGATTTAATGAAGTATAACATGGATGTGAATTCGATTGTTGTTAATCAATTATTATTTGCCGACGACGACGAATGTAAGAGATGTCAGTCTAGATGGAAGATGCAAAGAAAGTATCTAGATCAAATGGATGAACTTTATGAAGATTACCATTTGGTTAAAATGCCTTTGCTAGGTAATGAAATCAGAGGCCTTGATAACTTGAAGAAGTTTTCAAAGTTTTTAGTCGATCCTTATGATCCAAAGAAGAACAAAGAACTTGTCTTCTCTATTGAAGAAAGATAAGGCTAAATATCCCTGTACACTACTACTATTATGTATTACGTACATAGTTACTATATTTTAATTATATAAATGATTTTTATTCGGTTTTGAAAATTTTGAAAGGTTAACTATATTTCTGGATACTCTAATGTTCTGTAATTTATCAAATTCTTGTGAAAACATTCGATTGGACCACTAAGTGGCTAGTACTATAGTTGAAATTATCTAGAGACTCTAATAAATCGCGTCGATCACAAACGACGCGTCGACCAACCCATACCTTCAAGTGAAGTTTTTAAATATTTTTTATATTTTGATATGTTTGTAAAATACCAATCAAAAGAACATACCATTCAAGCTGAAAGCGGTTATTCTGGATCTTTTCATATATATCCACATTATTTCATACAATGTTAAACTCACGAGTAGCCTTGAAAATACTATTCACACCAATAAGGCACCTCAATCGATGCGGATTGAGAGGTCCATCGCAAATTATACTTAGACAGAAACTACGAAATTACACCACCAAAACTACAAATATTATTGCCACTTCAACTCAGAAGGGAGATATAACTGAAAAATTGAAGGAAGAAGCAAATGAAAATCAACCAAACTCTGCAAAGGTGTGCACTTCTTGTGGAATTAGACTAGAAAAAATTGCCGGTGCCCCAGGTTATTATATACCATCAGCAAGTCAGAAGTTAAATTTGAACTTGGAGACAGAATTAAGCAAAAGTAGAGAAGAAATATTATTGAAGCAATATCAACAATTGGAAGGTATTCTGGTCCAATCTTACACTGAAAGTATAGAATCAATATCTCAGCACAAACCAATTCAATGCCAAAGGTGTGTAAACGCACTCTATCATAATGTATTTGATCAAAAACATCAGAAGGTTGAAACTTCAGAGGAGATTCTATCACATATTCCTAAGGCTGCACGTATAGCATATGTCGTTTCTGCTCTTGATTTTCCTCTATCCATAAATAAAAAAGTCTTAGAGAATAGGGACCCAGAAAACATTTTGTTTATTATCACAAAAGTAGATGCTTTCTTTAATGAAAGATCTTCTGTTGAAAGAACTGCATTGCCATATTTTAGAGATTCTTTGGTTCGACTTTTTGGTGCAAATCCAGATAATGTCATGGTAGTTTCTGGTAAACTTGGATGGAGTACAGAAAGTGTTTTAGAAAGATTACCTTCAGGTTCAATTTATTTTGTAGGTGAAGTCAATACAGGTAAGAGTACTTTAGTGAGTAAATTAATGCGTGATAGTGATAGAAATCTCAAAAATGGTCCTGGTGTTTCACACTTCCCAAATTTCACTAGAAGAAATCAAAAGTTTGTTTTAGGAAAATCGGGCGTTACTATTGTTGATACTCCTGGCTTCTCTTCCGAAAATAATGGCATTTTCAAGTATATATTGCCTGATATGTTTAAGCAAGTGGTTGAAACTAAGTTATATGCAGTTAATGGTGTGCGTGGACATAAACCACAACCCCTAAAGGTGAAGTCCAAGAAATTATTTGATGGTAAACGTGTCTTCTCTGTTGGTGGATTTTTCTACTTGAAGCCACCTGCTGGTACAGTCATCAAGACACTACAAGCTATGCGTGGCGAACAAGCTGTTTACAGTTCATTGGAAAGAGCTACACAGTTGAGTTTCGAAAGACCTAAAGAAATTGGTAACCGTTTTAGCGTTACTCATGATGCGATTACAAATTTAAAGAGATACGTTATACCCCCATTCTATGGTCATATTGACTTGGTTATTAGGGGTCTTGGTTTTATTTCAATTTGTCCAACGAGTAAGAGAACTGTAGATGATTTATTTCAAGTTTATGTTCCTGAAGGAGTCGATGTTATGGTAAGGGATACTATGCTTTCATACATTTACAGAATCCAAGAAAGGAAGGAGAATTTAAAACGTAAAAGTAGAAAAGGTAAAATAATGCTAAAAGCTGTTCCGAGTGACAAGTTAATTTTTACAAAACTTTGTGAGGTTCCTCTGGATATCAGTGATGAGGAAGCATTTGCAGTTGCTAGACCACCTTCACTTTTTAAAGAAGAGGATAACGAAGCTAAATCAAAAGATGAGTACAAAAACATGTACTGGCGAAAACCTGACTTCGACTAAATTCTTAGTTAATGTTCATGAGTGTATATTTTTCTTGTAAATAACTTGTATAAGCTCTTCGTTTCTGTAATTAAACTACAGCTTGACACTATTCAAAATTAAGAAATGTAGGAGAGAGTCATGATTACAGTAACTGTGCCGCAAAGCCACACACTGAAGTTGGTTCCGAGGGCCTTAGCCCATCGAAATCCAAAAAAGCGGGCAGACAGTCAATTGTTATCCAATGAAACTACTGGCTGGCCTGCAAATTATGCATCCAATCCATTTCAAATTAAAACCAAATAATTAATAAATTAATAATTAAAACTCAGAATTTCCCATCCCATGTTTGTGATGCCCGCTTAATTTCATGGCTTCTAAAATTATCATGCAGTTACAAAACACAGCTTTTAAAAGAGTGAGTGATCCAACTCTTATAAAACAACATAATTCTGCTGTTTTTTGGTTCATTTGTTGATAATATCATTTATCATAGTTTATCCCCTTTTTTTAGGATACTCAATCAACTACAGCAAGTACCAAAAGTAGAAAATGGACAAGTTATTTACTTCTTCGAATTCAACTGTCTGTATAGACAACTTGACTATGGAGCATACTATTAAGTCCATTGCTAAATTTGAATCAGTCAATCCATCATCCCCATTATTTGGAGTAAATTTAATGTCTTCAAACTTTTTCACAAACTTAGTCAAAGCTGAAAAGGCAAAGGCTCATATTTTACATGATGTTAATTTACTTTTAAGACCATCTGAAATGTGTTTAGTCTTTGGGCGTCCAAAGCATTCAAATTCAATCTTATTGAATGAAATTTCAAATCCTTCTCATGAAGCGGTTAAGTTTTCAAATTTGGATTTAAAGAATCAATTAGCTTTAAATGATGGCTCTGATAATCATTTTCCTTACTTATCGGTGAAGCAAACTCTACAATTTGCTCTTAATTGCTCTAAACCATCAATTAAAGGCACCGATAATATCATTGATGAATTATTAGAAGAGTTTGAGATGCTTCGCACTAAAGATACCAGGGTTGGTGACAATGATGAGATTGTTAAAGGTATCTCAGGTGGTGAAAGACGTAGATTATCCATATTAGAAACTTTAATTACAGATTCTTCAATCAATTGTCTTGATAATTCAACAAAGGGTTTAGATTCATTAACTGCTTTAAATTATGTGAAGTTCTTGAAACGTTTGGGTAAGCAATATAACAAAGTCTTCATAATGACGTTGTATCAAGGTTCTCAATCCTTAATTCAGTTATTTGATAAAGCATTAATTGTTTATAACGGTTATGAAATTTATTTTGGCCCACTAAATAATTTAGAAGCTTATTTTGCCAAATTAGGTTATATTAAGAAAAATGATAGAGTTACAACGATGGAATTTGTTGATATGATTTTAGATGATGCTATTTCAAAGCAAGATAAAATAGATTTATTAGTTGATCAGACTTTCATAGATCAAAATGTGATTATTCCATTACATCCTAAAGATTTCTATAATTGTTGGATTAAGACTGATGCGTATTCTAATTTAATTTCAGATATTGAAAAATTCAATACCAGTTATCCCCAGGCACCAAAAAGAAAATTGAAATCAGTTTATCATTTAGGCGCATTCTCTCAATTCACTCATTGCCTTTGGAGAAATACTTTAAATAACACGAAGAATCTTTCTTATTACGTGATGCAATGCTTCTCAATGATCTTCTTAGCTGTTTGTATTGGTACTTTATTTTTAAGACTAAATCACGACACTCTTGGTTCATTTGCCAGAGGTTCAGTGATTTACTTCTGGCTATTATTATTTACATTCATTGCTATTTCTGAAGTTAAGAAAAATTTTGGTAATACCTTAATCATACAGAGGCAATCAAAGTCGTATCATTTTTATAGACCATCGATTGAATCAATAACTGATTTGATTTCGGACATTCTGTTTAAGTCCATTGAATTAATGATATTCTTAGTGATTCTATATTTCTTGGTTAACTTTAACGCGAATGCAGGCAATTTTTTTCTTACTTATTTATTCTTGGTCATTAATGTGTTTGTTGTTAATCAAATTTACCATACGATATCAAGATGTTCTCCTGAAATTTCATTAGCAACTTCAGTTTCAGGCTTAATTTTATTATGGTTAGCCATTTATGCAACTTATGTTATTCAATATGATCAAATGCCATATTGGTCAAAATACTGGATGTCTTGGACTAACCCATTACGATATTCATTTGAATCGATGTTGTCAATTCAATTACACGGCCAAATAATGGATTGTTCAAATATCATACCTTCTGGTCAAACATACACCGATTTAACTGGTGAAAATATAGTTTGTGCATGGCAGGGTGCTTCTGTTGGTAATGATTATGTTAGAGGTGATGACTATCTTGATAAAGCTTTTGGGTATTCTTATGATCATGTTTGGAGAAATTTAGGTGTTTTATTTGGTTTCATGATTGGAATTTTTTTAATTGAAGTTTTTGGTGTTGAAGTTTGTATGTCTACTGGTAATTCTAAAATGAAACTTGTTAGTTTGATTGTCAATGGAGATTGGAAAAATAAAGGGATCGCTTTTAATATCAATGATTCATCTGAAACTAGCTCCTCTTTTGGTTCTAGCGATGAAGAAATGGCCAGCGGTGCCTATGTGGGAAAGGATATAGCAAAGCTGGATGCCCGTGCTTCCTTAAATAGCGGTAGTAAGTGGGAGGATTTATGTTTTAGCATTTCGGAATCAAAAGAATTATTATCTAAAGTTAATGGCTATATCTTGAAAGGTGAATTTGTTGCTTTAATGGGTGCTTCGGGTGCCGGTAAAACAACCTTATTGAACACTCTATCAAATAGATTCAAAAGTGGTAGTATTTCAGGTGGTGTTAGATCAGTTAATTTAGGTTCCGTGGGGTATGTTAAACAACACGATCTATTAATTGAAGAATTAACAATCAGAGAAACTTTAACCACTTATGCTAAAGTGAACAATTATCAAGAGGTTGACAAACGTTATATCGATAAAATGTTAATAATTTTAGGGTTATATCAATATCAGCATTTTCAAATTAAGGGTATGTCTTTAGAACAATTGAAGAAGATAAGTTTAGGTATCGAGTTAATGACTAGACCTGATATATTATTCGTTGATGAGATTACTTCTGGATTAGATAATATTTCAGCCTTTAATATTATTAAATGTTTAAGAGATTTATCCATCAATACAAAAATTTCAATTTTATGTACAATTCATCAGCCTTCGCCAAGTTTAATTGATCAATTTGATAAAATTTTATTATTGAAAAGAGGTGGTTACCAGACTTATTTTGGCCCAATTAGTAATATTTTAACTTACTTCGAAGAAAAGGCCTATAGAAAATGTGAAGCTTCTGAGAACGTTGCTGATTACATAATCGATTTAATGAGTCATGAGGAGAAAGGATTTGATTGGAATACATATTGGTTAAACTCACCAGAATATACTGAGTTAATACAAACGTTGAAAAGTATTCCTACGTATGTTAATGAAAAGACATTTGATCTCCATAAATCTCATTCCCATCGTCTCGGACTTTCAGTATTACAAACCTTCCTAGTTGTTTTCAGAAGATCATTCAAGGAACTAATTCGTAACCACAAATATATTATTTCGAAGTTTGCTTTATATGTTGTTTCTGGTCTTTATGTTGGTTTTACCTTCTTCAAAGTTGATAATTCAGTTAAATCATTACAATCTTCAATGTTTGCGATTTTCATGATTCTTGCTATTTCTTCTCCATTGATTCATCAAGTTCAAGAAAGATGCCATTTTGATAAATTATTATATGAACTGAAAGAATTTGATATGTTTCATTATAGTTTCTTACCGTTATCACAAATGATTTTGGAAGTTGGGTTAGCTATTATTGCTTCTACTTTTTCATTTATATGTTTCTTCTATCCGTGGGATATTAATACCAATGGTAACAGAACTGGCTTGTTTTATTTATTTTATTCAATATTGTTCCAATTATATTATGTTACATTTGCAATTGGCTTACTTTACGTTTCACCGAACTTCATGATTTGTAATATTTTAGACTCATTATTAATTGCATTTTTAATTGTGTTCTGTGGTGCTATGCAACCATACCATCTGATGCCTAATTTTTGGAAATATTCTGTTTATTACGAGTCACCATTTACCTGGTTTTTAAAATCGTTGATGTCTATCTTGTTTGATAAAAGACAAGTTGAGTGTTTAAATAATGAATATGCCATATTAATGCCTGCTAATGGTGAGACTTGTGGTGAATTCATGGAAGATTATATCTCGGCTAATGGTGGTTATTTAAAATCTAACACAAGCATGCTATGTTATTATTGCAGTTACAAAACAGGCGATGAATTTTTAGGTAGTTTGAATATGAAATATAGTGGACTTATGGAAAACTTTGGTATAATTATTGGATTTATTGTCTTTAATGTCATTGGATGTGTCGTATTATATGGATTTGTTTTTAGTTGTCGATTTAGGAAAGGTTTTATAGGTAATTTGTTTAGAAATTAGTTGTTTTTTCATATTTTGTTATATTTTGTTATTAGATTCCTTTTGTGTTTATGTGTTGTTATTATTGGGCTTTATTTAAGGCTTTCTTCTTAATCTTTCTTTGGATTATGATCCTCTAATTGTGGCTTTTCCTTTAATTGAGACCCTTATACGTTTATTTTCATAGCGACTAATTATATTATTTAAATCAATCTTAATTGTTTGAGGCCATAACTTTTTGTTTTGCTTCAATTAACCGGAAAATCAGCTCTTTTTTTGAGCAACCACTCGGTATTATATCCGGCTTATTCTCCATAAGTTTATTTTCTTCATTCTACTTTTCATTCTTTTATTTTTTGAATTTCCACTATATAAGATTATCTGCCCGTGTCCTGAAACAGCCATACTCTTTTAAAACTGAAACCAAATCCTACTCTTTCTAGAAACCTGTGTTTTCTTTAAACCGGCCAATCACAAGCCTAGACTTTAATTTCTGTTGGCTAGGCAAACGTGACTCTCAGACTGAGAAAGTCTTTCGGGCTCTGTTTTGGTTCAGACAGCTCTGCTATGTTTGTGAAACGGCACTCCTTCTTTACAATCCAGATGCTTATCAATTGATTTCTTGCCACGCCTCTATTCTATGTTGCTATTCAAAAAAAAAGAAATTAGATTAGGCATTATCATCTCCCTTCAATAAATTGCACCTGATTTAACTTTCATGACCCTGTCCCTAGGACCTTGAATGGAACTGGTCAATGCCAAAGAGCACAAGTTCAGTCACAGAAACTAATATAAATAACCATATAGATTTCTTTGAACAGCATTTATCTTAGAGAATGGTAAAATAATGCCGCTGAAGGATTAATCATGAACCCTCCAATTACTGCAGCATTTCAGGTACAGTTTCCAAATAGGAACCATATCTTTACAAGACGACTAAACAGAGTTCAAGGCAAGGTAACACTACAATTTTATAAAACGCTTGACGTGTATTCAATTGACATCGGGTTGAAAGGTGACATTAGGAGCAGAGAGAAGATCGATGGAGGGATTTTCCAAACTGATGCTATCAATTCTTGTGTTGGAATATTGTTCAATAAATCAAATAGATTCTACACCAATCACAGAAATCTAGATATTACTAAATTTACAAAGTTAGAATATCCTTTTGTATTTCAATTTCCATCCTATGAAATGGAGTTGCCCTCATCGTGTAAATCCGTTGGCTCTGAAAATTTTGATAGTAAATCTAATGTTACTATAAGATACGAATTATATGCTAGAATAAAACAGATCAGGCTGTGGCAAGGTGTTCAGTACAATGATTTCCTTGTTCCTTTGCACTATCAAGGGGACTCCGGTTTAGACTTGATGAGATTTCCTTCTTTACTATCGCCCATTCCTCATTTTCCAGGACGTTTTATTACTTTACGTGAGAAGGCTAAACTATTTGTTCCAAACTATCAAACTGAAGAAATGATTAATGTTAAAGAAGCTAAGAAGGCAACCGGGATGATTAAGAAAATTATTGGCTGTAGTAACCCAAGTCTTGCAGCATTTCTTAAGAATAGTACACTAAAAAGAGATATCACATTACAGTTTGCTTTACAACTTTCTGGAGGGCTTAATATTTGTGCTAAATTATCTACAGTTGCTATCAGTCTTCAGTGTGAATCTAAACTTGATCCTTCTGAGCTTTCATATAAAGGGGCTTCAACTAAACTAGGTTATTTTGAAGTTCGTTCAATGGAGATTTTCTTTGAAGAAAATTATAAAGTAAGGGCAGAAACGGGATGCATTAAAACAAAATTATATCAGGATCGTAACATTTGTAAACCTTTTGATATTAAGGATTTCAAGTTTAACACAAACACAAAGGTCTACACATTGAATACAACATTAGGCACCCTTATCAATAAGGATGCGACTATTTTGCAATTGTTAAATAAGCCATTACTTTCAAATATGAACTTCAATGCATCTGACATAAATTTCATTACAAATACAATCATAGTAGTGAAGCTTCTTCTAGATGTGGGGGGTAAGTTTGGACTTAAAAGGGAAATCAAAGACGCGACGGTCCTTTTCAACCTTCAATGTTACACTGATTCACCAGTGCTAGAGTATCCTTACCTTTCTCAACCATTTTGCTATAACAGATTATTTTCAAAAACCAGATTCAATTTAGGTTCAGGTGGTGGGGTCAATACTCGAAAGGATGGATATTTAGGTAAAATTTCTAATGGCACAGTTATGACATATAATATGGGTACTGGTTTAGTGAATGGGTTTAATCCTTATGGTGGTTGCGACTGTTCCATATATTATGAGGATGGCTGTTACGATGTTGGAAATGGATTTTCTGATTCTGGTGGTGGTCATTCTTATTATTCGGGCGGTAATGAATTTTTTGATGGAGGTATTAGTTTTGGATTTGATGGTGCAGGTAATTGTATGGGATTCGACAGTGGAGGTGGTGGTGGTAGCGGTGGAGGAGGGGGTGGAGATGGAGGTGCTGGTGGAGGTGGAGGTGATTGATAGTTTACTGATGTAAAGCTACGTTTACTATTACTATCATATCATTTCTATGTGTATTGTGTATGCATGATGGTCTTGTTAATTCAAGCAAGTTGAATTTCAAGATAATAATTATGCGGCTATTTTCGTAAGTCTATTTTGCCTTTTTCAGATCTAGTGAATATCAGGAGACCCTTCAACAAGGTATTATTAATTTATGGATTTTTATTCTATCCGAAGAATCTATTTTTGTGGTTATATACGTGTTCATACGTGGTCAGCCAATAACCAGGTAGCTGGCGTCTAATCGTGATCCCTTTCCCCAATCGAGGGAGCGGTTTTTTTTTGGAAGCACTTTTTCAAGTCCCAAGTCCCGATATTTTGAATACAATTCACTCGGCTAAGCCAACCATCACATAACCCCTGTTAACAAAGAAGGTTTTGACTTGTCAATCCCCTAGTATATATAAACGGTGGTAAAGTACCAAGTGACACACAGATCCCCAGAACTCTATATATAATAAGCTGCTGATAGACTCCACAGTGTTAGCATTTCTTTCATAAACAATGTTCAAATCGCAATTATATCTAATTACATTAGCTTTCTTTACCACTTTAGCTACGTCAGCAACTACATCTACTAGTACAGGGAATCATGCTGTTGCTAGTTCTTCAGAGTCTGGTGATTCAGCATCTTCAACAGGACTTTCACAAGATGAGAAAGATCAATACAATGCTTGTCTAGCGAAAAACGAGTCAAGTGAAATTGCTGATTGCTTGAATGATATTTTCACGGAAGGTACCTTTGATTCAATTAATGGTACTGCTTGTAGCAATGAAGGTGTGCAAGTTTGTGATTCTTATGGTACCAAGCTGGTTTGTTATGAAGACTCTTGGATGGGAGATCCAGACGGCAACACTGACTGTGAAGCCTATGTCGATGATAACGGTGAGGTTACTGTCGACTATTCTTCTGATATCACTTCTGCTATTTCGGGATCATATATGTCAATTGCCTCCAGTTCTTCTGATGCTCAATCATCTGCGGTGAGATCATCTGCGGTGAGATCATCTGTTGTTAGTGGTCAAGCCAGTTCTAGTGCTGGCTCATCTTCAGGTTCTGGCTCAGCTATTAGTACAGTGTCAGATTCTGGCTCGTCTTCAGGTTCGTCTGTTGGTAGTAGTCCTGCTTCAGGATCTAGTGGAAGTGCCTCCGGATCAGGCTCTGCTTCAGCTTCTTCCAGTTCTTCATCTTCAGCTGGTGGTGCTGGACCTTTATTTGGTTTACAGGTCGGTACCTCTTCCTTAGCCTTCATTGTTGCTTTAGCAATTGGCTTATTATAATACTTTCATTATTTGTATATTAATAACTATCTAATTTTATCTTTTTTATTATTTATAAAACTGTGAAAAAGGATAAAAATGTGTAGGTATCGAATAATATTGTGATTAGAACTTTGTAGGCCGATCGGCGTGCCTAGCAACTTATATTAACACCCTTGCACAGCAACATTTTGTCTTGGTCGATCGACGAAGTCATTTAAATTAACTGTTTCTCATGATTCATGATGAGCCTCCTGCAAAACAGTTGACATTTTGCCCTCTTTTAAACTCATAGTCACCACTATTGTCTGCTTATATAGTATAGAAAGTCCAAAATAAACAACAATGACGTTAGAATCATCTATTAACAAAGCCACGTCTTCGGAATTAACTGAAGACGATTATGGCCAATTATTAGATATAGTTGATTTAGTTAAATCAAATCCAGATCAATATATTTCTGAATCAATTGAAGCTGTCAAAGATAGACTGGATTCAAACAATGCTAATGTTATTTTAAGAACTATTACATTGATTGATTTTTTAGCTGAGAATTGTGGTGCTATGATGAGAGGCGAAATCGCCAAAAGGTCATTTGTTAATGATTATTTAGTTAAATTGGTTAAAGATAATCATACTCATACTAATATTAAATATGCTATTATTAAAGAAATTTACAAATTGAGTGAAACTTTTAAAGGTGATGATAGCTTAAGAATAATGTCTGAAACGTTTAGAGAATTAAAACCGAATTACAGTTATCAATGTCAACAGGCCATTAATGAAGTTGATTCAGGTAACAGAAAAATACCAGCTTCGAACGGTGGCTTTGCTGCTCAGTCTAATGATAATGATGAAGATGAAGATGAAGAGTTGAAGAAAGCAATTGAGTTATCATTAAAAGAGGCACAAGTAACAAAACCTAGTGGCCCAACTGTTGTTCCATCATTTCAACCGCTGGCGACCACTCAACAACAACAACAACTACAATCCCGTCAGACTTCTGAATCACAACAACAAGCTCCACATCAACCACCACCTGAAAAGGTCATAGCTTTATACGATTTGGAGTCAAATGATGAGGATACTTTATCTTTCAAAAAAGACGATATAATCACTGTTGTTGAAACAGTTAACAATGACTGGATTAGAGGTTGCTTGAACGGTGAGTTAGGTATTATTCCTGTTAATTATGTTAAGAAGATTCCACCTACTACGGACAAAGAAATCAATGAATTAGTTTCTGTTTTGAATAATACTTTCAATATTGAAGTTTTATTGTCCAAGTTAATGGATTTAAATACAAAATTAAAATCAACAGCCATATCAAATCAAGAATTTCAAAATATTTTATTAAAGGATTCTATACCACAAAAGATGAATGATGTTGAAAAAGTTAAAGAGGATTTGAAGAAAATTTTAGATTTATATAAATTAAAAATTTTAGAGTTAGAAAGCATGGATAACAACGTTGATGCAAGCATGAAACTATACCAAAGATTAATAACTGAACATACTACCCCTATACAACCTCAGCAAACACAATCTACCTTAGGGCAATATCCAACTGGTTATAATCAGATGAACAATCAAATGGGTAATTTAAATTTAGCTAGTCCAACGGGTGGTAATTTCTACTCATCTCCCGTTAATCAACAGGCGCCACAATCAACAGGTTATACGCAATCACCAATATTAAATCAGCCTACAACAGGATTCATACAACAAACTGCTGCTATGCGCCCTATGCAACAAAATCAAGCTACTGGGTATGGCTTCCAAAACCAAGCGCCATTGGCAAATCCTCAATCTACTGGATACGGCTTCCAAAACCAAGCACCACCCGCAAACAATTCTCAATCTACTGGATATGCTAATTCTTATAATAATTTTCAACAGAATCGTCCATCCCAATTTTAATTTCAAAGTGGTGTAGTGCTTTTTCATTTGTTTAAACCCTATATATGTTTTTTTCCTTCCAATATTTCATCTCTGAATCTTTCATTCTTATTATTTTTTCATGCACAGGTCTGAGTTGTTTTTTTTGTCGTTTTATTTCTTTGATTACCTTTTTTATACTTTATTGTAATTTTATTTTTCTGTCTAATCTCGTAATTCCAAAGAACTATATATTTAACAGAACTTTTTAGGAAAAGAAAGTTTGAAAACAAAATAGAGTCAAAAATATCAGATACTAATTAAATAACTCAGCCAGAAAAAATGTTGATTCCAAACCTATTTAAAACTTCCTTTAAACTGATCAAACTCTCTCTTTTAAAATCTTTCAAATCATCAAGCAATTCCTCACTTGTACCATCTTCCTCACTTTTGGAAGACATATAAATAGTCCCTAATCTTAGAATAACTTCCTCTGAATCATTTAATATTATCTTAATAGTTTGAGAGTTTTTTATCTGTAATGTTGATTTTAATTTATTTAGAATCAATATAATTTTGCTCAATTTGTAATCATCAAGCAAGTTTAAAACATCCTTTGAATTAGTCGTATCATTCGAAATGTTCTCAATTATTAGTGAATATAAAATTGAAAGTTCTTCAAATAATCCATGAATGACAATAACTATTTCTTGCTGCTTTAGTAGTTGTCCATTGGCTTCACTGGTAGTTTCCTCTCCACCTGTAAATAACACCAATTGAGCTTCAAGAGAACTCAAATAAACAAACAAGGTATTCAACCTACTAGTCGTCAAGCCACCCAATTGAACATATTTCATCTTCTCTATAAACTTTAGCTGTAAAATAGTTGGTCTGAACTGTAATTTAATCAATTGATTCGACTCTGTAGTATTCTCATTCTGTGGACATTCAGGAATTGTTAGATCTATAATGAAGAGTTTAGTAACTGTGCTTTCAGGGAACAACAGCAACTGCTTTATCAAATCAGACAAGTTGCTATATGCCCATTGTCTTATCTGCATTATAAATACCCATTGAGTCTATCATATATTATAAAACTCATCAAAATCACTCTTCTCTCAGGATTTCTCACTAAACCTTGTCACTTGTCGTGTCATGGATTCGTGTCCTGCTTGCACCGCCCCTCAGACCTCCAAATTCAAATTTCGCAGTGGACAACTCAATCGAATCAGCTTCGAATCAACAAACAGACAAACAAGCAAATCAACAGCTTTGTAAGGTTCCTTACACAAAATCCACCTCTCTCACTCCCAGAAACAAGAGAAAATCTTAGTTGAAGCAATGGAAGACAAAAGACTGGAATTTGAAGCTTTGGAAGACCTCACTGGGCTGAGATTTGCCTGGAACAGCTTCCCAGCCTCTAAAGCTGAACACAACGATTTGGCAGTTCCATTATCATGTTTATACCAGCCATTAAGACCAATGGAGAATCCCATGACATTACAGACACCCCCTATGGTTTGCAGAAGTTGTAAATCCATCTTGAATCCCTTCACTCATCCTGATATTAACACTAGATCTTGGACATGCCCATTTTGTGCTTCACGAAATGCTTTCCCAGTTGAATACCAACAACAACTACCATTTGAATCAAGTCCTAGTGCTTTGAATGTAGAATACATTCTACCTGCTCCACAATATCAACAGCCGGTTGTTTGCTTGTTTGTTGTTGATTTGTGCTTGGAGGAAGATGCCTTAAGTGCTGTTAAAGAGAGTTTATTGGTTGCTTTAAATATGCTGGAACCAAATACTTTGGTTGGGTTAATCACATATGGTAAACACGTCAATGTTCACAATATTGGACATCAAGATGCTCAATTGGTCACAAGTTTTAATGGGTCCAAAGATTATTCACATGAACAAGTTGAAAAATCTTTAGGATTGTTATCAAGTGATTTAAGAATAAGACATCAACAACAACATAATGGAAGCCCACTTCCAGCTTTGGGTGTATCACCAGCAGGCCAATACATTCAACAATTAAATACATCTGAATTCACCTTGCAATTATTAATCGAATCCTTAAGACCAGATACCTTCCCAATTGCAAAACAGCACAGATCAGAAAGAGCAACAGGCTCAGCTATAAGAATAGCTACTAGTTTACTAGGTTCATCTTATCCAAAAAGTGCTGCTAGTATAATGCTTCTAGCTGGTGGTCCGTGTACGTTCGGTCCAGGGCGTGTTGTTTCAACCGCTTTAAAAGAGCCATTAAGATCACATCATGATTTACTTAACGATTCTAGCGTTGCTAAACAATTCAAGAAAAATAAGCAATTCTATGATGAAATTGCAACAAAATCAGCTGTTAATGGACATACTATTGATATTTTAATTGGATCTTATGATCAAATTGGGCTAACTGAGATGGAATCGTTAGTCAATAAGACAGGTGGATCTATTGTTCAAAGTGATAGTTTCACCTCTTCAATTTTCAAGCAATCTTTTCAAAAAATGTTTTCATTTAAAGAGGGTGATGCCTCAATTGGTTATAATGCAACATTGGAGGTTAAACTATCTACGAATTTAAAAGTTAATGGATTAGTTGGTCATGCAACATCATTAAATAGAAAGACGCCAATTGTTAGTGAAATACAAGTTGGATTGGGAGGAACTGATGCCTGGAAATTAGGGACAGTTACGTCACATTCTACATATGCATTATATTTTGATTTGGCCGGGGTTGCTTCCAATTCTCAATCAGTTACGATTCAATATATTTTACAGTATCAGCACACAGATGGTACAAGAAGATTACACGTGACAACAATACAGAAGCCAGTTGTTTTAGGCAAAACCGAATTAATAAATGCTTTTGATCAAGAAGCAGCGGCAGTATTGGTGGCAAGAGAGGCGGTTGATAAAGCAATCAAAGATGATTCATTGGATGTTTTAAGGTGGTGTGATAGAATATTAGTTGATTTATGTTCCAACTTCTCTGGTTACATACCAAATCAACCTCAAAGTGTTTCTTTCCCCCCTACAGTAACTCTATTTCCACAATTCATGTATCATTTAAGAAGATCTACTTTTATTCAAGTTTTCAATAGCTCACCTGATGAAACATCATTTTATAGACATTGTTTCTTGACTGAAGATTCAACAAACTCGTTGATCATGATTCAACCTAATTTAACAGCATTTCAATTAGAACAAGAGCCAATTCCAGTCCTATTAGATTCTAATTCAATTAAACCAGATTGTATATTAATGTTGGATACATTTTTCCATTTACTAATTTTCCATGGATCAACAATTGCCGATTGGAGAAGACAAGGATACCAAAATGAGCCAGATTATGCATATTTTAAAGAATTTTTAAATCAGCCAAGAGAAGAAGCAGCTGAGATTTTACAAGATAGATTTCCATTACCTAGATTTGTGGATACCGAGGAAGGTGGATCTCAAGCTAGATTTTTAATGTCCAAATTAAATCCAAGTACATCTTATAAAGAGTTAGAAAACATTGGAGCATTTGGAAGTGGTCAAGACTCTGGTGCCGTTGTGCTTACAGATGATGTTAGTTTGCAAGCTTTCATGGCTTATGTTACAGCAGCCATAGTTAAGCCGAATTGAGCAGCACATTCCAAATTATATTAGCATTTTGTGTTTTAATTTACTCGTTTTGTATTAGCTTTTTTTTGGTTCACTAATTTTCATTTGTATTACCTTAATAAATTATTTGTTATCCTTTAGCAAGTTGTAAATCTTTAGACAAGGTCTCTCACCTGAGAAAGCAAAGCCTGAGGAAGGAAACTGCCAATATTCACTGATTCACTGATCAGTGCTTACCATTCACACACCAGTCAGAACAAGAGCCAAAATTGGTTCACTATCAATTCCATCTTCAGACAGAGCTGTAAGATAAAAATGAAAAAGAAGAAATCAAAAATTATGAGACCCAGACAACCCGCTCTTCGTAAAGAGTGTAGATGGGCAGCTGGCAAAAGCCAATGGCAGCGAGTAAGTGCAAAGCCAGCCGAGAGGCCCCGACCACAAGGACTTCATGATCTCCTATGGTAACTCAAGGTAAGTATGAAGAAAGGAGGAAAATCAAAAGAGAGCAACTGGCGAAACAAAAAAAACGGCAAATGCGCTGCCTTTTATACCCGCACTTTTTCGTTCCCTTTTTCGTTTGGGTGTGCCACGACCCGCACCACAGGTTTTCGAAATGGCTAACAATTAGTTCAATACATAAACAGCCAACAGAGGAAAACACGACAAGGTCAACTGATCAGATAAAAGTCAACGACAGAATGGCTCCAGCTTATAGAGAAGACGGTTACTTAATAATACAGCCAGGTTCTCAGCACACACTGGTGAGATTTGGTCTTGATGACACGTTGAGACCACCATCTTTTTCAATTCCCACCAAAGTTTACAAGAAATCAATGGATGCCGAATTATTCACGATCACGTCGGATGATGAAAGTTTGGCAATCTATCCAATTGTGAAAGGTAAGATTGTCGATGTTGATGCTTTGAATTTTTTATTGAAATCTATCTTGAAATCGTTATTGAATTCAAATCCATTAGTTTTATTAAACAACATCGCATTCTTATTAGTTCAAACTTCCTCTAATTGGTCTAATTTGGCTATTGAAACAATAACAAAATATGTCTTTGAGGACTTACATTTAACCGCATTCACTATAGTCCCAGCGGGCTTAGCAGCAATGTTTGCGTATGGATCCTTTGCAAATTCTTGTGTTATTGATATAGGTTATGAAAAGACTGAAATCACACCAATTGTGGATTTTCAAGTCTACATTCCCTCATTAAGCGTTCTTAACAAAGGTGGTAATTTTATAAATGACAAATTGGCTAAGTCTTTGCCTCATTTAACTTCGTCTCAAATCGAATCATTAAAAAGATCTAATATTTTTGAAAGTTTAAATGCAGAAGATGCCAAAAATTCATTTTTTGGTACTGATGCATTGAACGAATCTAAATCGAGTAATGATGCTGACGATGAAGGTGTTTTGGACATTGCTGCTATTGTTACATCTGAAAAATCAACAAGAGAAATTTTAGCAGAACAAGAAAAACAAAAAAAATCAAAAAATAAGAAAGTTATTAAAAAGTCAAATTCAGAATTAGAAAAGAATTCATTTGTTGATAAAGATGGCCAAACCGTTGAAGTTGGTAAAGAAAGATTTCAGTGCTGTGCAGAATTAATTGAATCTATTGCTGCAATTGTTTATAAATCGTTAGCTAAAGTTCCAGATTCAAGTAGAAGACAAGAGTGTTACGATAATTTAATTTTAGTTGGTTCAACAGCTAAAATCACAGGGTTTAAAGAAGCTTTAATTTATAAACTATATGAAGTGTATTCAGTTGGTCCTGAATTCGATCAAATGACTAACAAAAAACAAGCATCATCGGGTACTTTCCGTAATGCCCATTCCGCATTTAGAAACGATGCCTTAATGGTTCAGTCTAAAGATACTGTTTTAAACCAAGTTCCAAAACATATCAAATTTGTTAGTAAACCTGAGTATTTTAGTGAATGGAAGAACGTTGGTTTTGAAGATTGTTCATTCTTAGGAGGCGAAATTTTAGCTAAACAAACCTTTGGAACTAGTGCTAATAGTGAAATGTTTATGGTCAAAGAAGATTATCAAGAAAAAGGCCCAATGGGTATTTGGCACGTTAGATTGTAATTTTTTTATCTTATTTGTATACTATTAATTTTCTGTCTTTTCTTCTTTTTTTTTATTTTATTTTACTTTTTTTCTTGTTCTTGTCCTTAGTTTGTTATATTTAATTTAAACGAAGCTTCATAAAGTCTTACCGTTCAAAATTGAAATTAAAGATTATATCTAGCTATATGTTTTATTAATATACAAAGATAAATGACTTAGTGATAGTTGACATTTTGGGGTCAGGAATTACTAGTTTGTGTTAGGAAAGCATCTTTCATAATAGCGACTATTTGATCATATTATCCTGAAGATATTAATAATAATAACAAAATTAAAGAAGACCCAAAATATTTAAAAGAAACGAATATTTAAACAGAATAAACAGAAAGAAGCAATTTAACAGGAACAATAAAACTAGTAGTAATAATAATAATAAAAAGACGTACACAGCTATTATACAAAAAACTAAAACATTATCTAAAACAAACTCAAGAAAAAATAATGTACCACTATAAAAATAAGTTAAACAAAAAGAAAAGCAACAACAACAAATTATCTATTCACCTCTTAATCTTCTAGCCAACCATATATCCTTTTGCATGATGGTAACTCTCTTAGCATGAATAGCACATAAATTACTATCTTCGAATAGATGAACTAAATAAGCCTCGGTAGCCTCTTGCAAAGCCAATAAAGCCTGGGATTGCCATCTATACGAAATATCTGAATCCTGAGGTAACTCGACTGTCTGTAGAATCTCACGAACCAATCTAGCAAATGGTAGTTTCCTTAATAATAAATCGGTCGATTTTTGATATCTCTTAATTTCTCTTAGGGCAACAGTACCTGCTCTATATCTATGCTTTCTTTTTTCAACTGGATCCCCAGGTTGATTTCTTAATAATCCCGTATTATCAGATATCTTCTTTCTTGCTGGTTTATTGATTGCAGTTTTCCTAGCGGGTGATTTAGCGGTACGAGTGACTGGAGATGATGGTGCTGTACCAGCAGGGGAAGATGCTGCTGATAATTGTGGTGAGTCCGGCTTAACACGCGTAATTTTCTTGCTTGAGCTCTTTCTGCTCTGTGATTTATTGAGTCTTGCCATTTTGTAGTGTTGCTTGGAATTAACCAACTGCTAATTAATTGACCGCTTTGGAAGGTAAATTGGTCTCTTCAGATGAGTGAACCTCTGGTGTTGAAACATTTTAGCAGGGAGCGACCCAGCCATTTTGGAAGGTCGTGTGCAGATTGAAAAGATTTCGCTCAAAATGGTATCTCATCTTTTCGTGTTTCGTGTTGGTTCTTAACGTGGTGTGATACATAGGGAGGTTGAATAGTAGTATAAACACAGAGATACAGAATAGAAGAATAGTAAACTAGCATGTAGAAACACAAAACAAAGGAGGAGGAGAGGGAATAAGTAGTATAATAAACGGGGAAGAAACCAAAGGGGAAGAGTTAAAAAAATATAAGAGAAAATGAAACTAAAGAGAAAAGCAGAGCAAACTTAAAGAGTAATGAAATTCAAATTCGAACAAACAATTAACAAAAAAACAAATAGGGAGCAGAAATATATTCAACAGAATTTTCAAACAAAAACATAGAGGATTAAAAAGAACTAAAATAAAATTAACCAGCATTAATCAAACAAGGATAGCCTTTTATATATAAATCGAATTAATAGAAACAAACAAACAAACAAATAGACAAACAAAAAAATTGATTTAAACGTGAAAACACATTTATAATCAATCTTTCTTTTCTTCGACAACATCTTCATTTACGTCAGATCCTTGCGAAAATCCACTAAATGTGGTTTTCAATTCTTCTCCAACTGGTTCATCTTTAGAGGTGGTTGCAATAGCTTGAGGAACAATTTCCTTGTCCTCCAAAGCAGTATCAGCGGTGGAGACAGCAGTAGTAGCAGCATTGGTCGACTTAACTGGAGAAGCCACTGATTCAGCGGTTTTCTTCGGGGCACCTGCAGTAGTAGTTCTCTTCTTCTTGGTTTTCTTTGGTGGCTCTTGAGTCATAAAATCTATAAATTTCTTTCCGAAACCTTTCTTCTTAGTTGCAGAAGTTGGGGAGGTTGGTGAGTAAACTGGTGAACCAACATCAACTGAAGTAGCACCACCAACAACGGCAGCATTTCTAGATATAGCAGCAGATGATTTCTTAGTACTATTACTCTTACGTCTTGAGAGGAAACCTGGTAATGAAGTCTTTTTATTAGAGGCAGCAACATCAGCATCTGAAGCAGCATTAACCATTGGTGGTTTATCATTGGTAGTAACATTTTTCAGTGGGTCATTAGAATGTGTGAAATTAATTGGAGCACTGGTAGCAGCAACTGGCTTAGAAACTGATTTAGCAGCTGGTTCCGGAGCACGAGGTGCAATGACAACTGGCTTTGCATTTAGGTGATCCAAAGTAGGAATCGTGACAGGCTCATCTTCGGGTTCGGATTCAATTTCGGATGGTTCTTGAATAGTATTATCATCTAAAGCAAACTTGCTTGAATCAAAAGCATCTTCTTCAGAAATATCATCAGGGAATTCCTTTTGTAAGTGATCAGGCAGTAATTGATTAATTTCTTTCTCTTCAGTCAGATGAGACTTCTTAGCTTCACTTAATTCATCAACCAATCTCAATCTTTCTTGTTCTTTATCATCAATATCTGACTGTAATTGGTCCCTATTGGTTAGGAATTCAGAATGCTCTCTTTCCTTTTGTTCTTGTTCTAGATCATTTTGAGCTTGAATTAGTTTAGCCTCGGTAGTTTCCCGTTCTTCATCAGATGTGGCCTTACTTAACATGCCTTCAGCATCTTCTAAATGTTGAGAAATTAAGTCTAATTTAGCTAAAGTTGATTCATAATTGGCTCTAACCGTCTCAAGTCTCAATTTTTGTTCATCATGAAAAGTTTCAGAAGCCTTTCTGTCGGTGATTAAATCCTGTAAAATTGAAGATTCATGTTCTAATTCAGCTAAAATTGGAGCAACGTCTTCATCTTTTTCTTTCTGAATGTCATCGATTTCAGCTTTTCTTTCGGCATCTTTTTCAGCCTTCGTATCAGTGATAACCTTCATTTTAGCCTTTCTTTCATCTTCAATTTCTTGTTTAGCAATCTCTTCTTTATCAACCTGCTCTTTAAATTCGTCATTCTTAGCTTTGAACTGAGCATCAAAATCTTGGCACATTTCATATTGTTCTTGCTTAATAGCATCTTGGTCTTCCTGTAATTTTTGTCTTCTGGAAACTTTATCAGCTTCTCTTCTTTGTTTTAAGGCAACTTTAGCGGCTTTTTTATCAGCAAAATATTGAATTCTTCTTTCTTTCAAATCATTTTGTTGTTGTTCTCTTTCTAAGTTATTTTGTTTTTGTAAAGCAACTTTAGCATTCAAATCAGCCAAGACAGGTTGAACAATAGCTTGAGCCATTCTGTTAATTTCGTCAGCATCTAACTTCAAACCACTACCAAGATCCAATTTACCATTATCAGCTCTTCTTCTTTCTAAATTAGCTTGAGCGATTTGAATTGCTTTAATATTCATTTCTCTGTTAGCAAACAAATTTTCGGTTGAGATTTTAGAATCAATTTTATCTAAAGTTTGATTAGCATTAGCAATTGCTTTTAATAAAACCTTATTTTCAACCAAAGCATTTTTAGCTAACGTTGCTCTTTCTTGAGCAGCCAAATCTGGATTGACATCATATTTTAAAGAAGCTAGAGCACCAACATTTGCAAACTTTTCATTGTTAACATTATCAGACGCAGTTGGAATGCCATAGAAATTGTTAGATTTAGCTAATCTCGAAGTCATTGATTTAGCAGCACTTTCTTTAGCAGAATTTGAAATCTTAGCAATGTTAAGTTGACCATTCGCAGTGTTATAAGCATTAGCAGTGACTAAACCTGATCTAAAATCACTCTTTGGATTGGTTCTCAAGGTCATTGTTCTGGCAGCATTCTGTTCAGCAGAATTTGTAATTCTAGAAATGTTGACTTGACCATTAGCTGCGCTATAACCATTTGAAGTAACTAAACCGGATCTAAAGCCTCGTTCAGGATCTGTTCTTGAAGACATGGTTCTAGCGGCACCACTAGAAGCACTTTTAGAAATTGCGGAAATATTCATTCTTCTTGAAGCTTCATAAGCATTATTCGAAGTTGGTAAACCAGATCTACGATCGCTCGGATGAGACAACTTGGTTGAAGTAGAAGAATTATCAAATTGAGATAAAGTAGCTTTACCGGATCTAATTTCATCAAAATCATACATATCTTGCAAAGCATTTCTCGCAACAGAGGAAGAGCCTTGTTTCAAAACGCTGGAAGCGGCATCATTGGAGTCATCAAAATCCAGATTATCTGAAGTTTGATCATAGAATGGATACTTTTGAGATTTGGCACTGATAGCAGCATATTCAGCTTCAGGCGCAAAATTGTTTCTTTTCCAGGCTTTAGGGGCAGAATCAGTTTTAGCAATAAGAGCAGCAGTGGCAGCCTCGGAGGATAGTTCTCTTTTATAAGGATGGATACTTAAATCAGTAGATGAAGCCAATAAAGCAGCAGTATCAGGAGCAGAAGGGTCGACTCCCAAGTTAACTTTGGCAGGATTATTGTATATACCATACTTCAACTTAGCCTTGTAAATTGCTTCTTCTGACAATGGTCTTCCGTTAGTTTGGTAGACAGATTGTCTTGTGGACTTTGAGGTTATAGAAGGGGCCGTTTCTTGATAAGACATCATTTGACTGAGAAGTGGTTACTGGTTGGTGTAAATTCTGTGTGGACTGTGGTGAATCAGCAATTGCAATGAATTGATGATAGGGATGAATTGGCACCTGCAACTTTAGCCTAGTAACTAGCTGTATTCCTGTCTGAAAAGAAATAGGTGTATCTGCTTTGGTTGTACCGCAATTGTTCCTTTTGCTTTGAGGTCTTCGAGAAATTGCACTATAATACTGCGCTTTATCTTCATGTGGGCGTAGGAGGCGCACCGTTTCACCTGGACAATAGCACCGCGCCACAGACCCCGCTTTGGGAATATCGCCCGATTGGGAAATTGCAGTGATCAATTCAGATAGGGATTACGTAACTATGATATGCCGGGTAAGTTGAACTAATTTACTTCACGTAAGCGCTTACGTACTCATTAGGCTGCGTCTTACGCGTCGCAGATTCGCATCGTCTCATCGCATGAAAAGCTAATTTGAAGAACTAATCAACAACAACTTAAATTAATCCTATTTTAAGCCCAACTTTACTATCAGCTGCAGCAATTTCATCTCGGCAGGAAGGATTTATTGGTCGATTGTCACAAGGTTAATCAAATTTCAGTCTTTCTTGGCTTGGTTGTCCGACGATTCTTACTTACTTTATAAATAGAGATCAATTTTCCACTTTTCCTTCATTCCATTCCAACTACTCAGACTACTTCCACGTTCTTCTGTCTTTTGGCCAGGTCAATCAGTTTGTTTCTTCCGATAGGTTAGGTTTGGTTTTGATTGTATTGTATCACTCGCTTGATCATAGCTCAATTGCCTGCTGCTCACTTATATCCCCATCCACATTCACATACCCTTGCACAGTTAGTTATTCGCCACTCCAAATGATGTCCACTGAAACACTCAAACCAATTGATTCAGACCCTCTAACTGGTTCATCTGCTTATCCTTTCCATATTAAGGATCCAAGTCCTTCAAATAATGATCAATGCTTTCTCTCTTCTTACATCACTTTTTCATCTGATCACCAATCACAGGCTGAAAATTCAAATCATAACCAACCTTCAAATATTCATGCTGATATTCCTTCTTCTCCATTAGCTGAATCATATGAAGAAATTGTGTCTCAAAGATATAAACCTCATGAATTATATAGCAATTTGCCTTCCTCTGCTCCATCATCACCTCAACATCATCGTCGTTGTACTCTAACAACTTCCAATACTATTGAGAGAACTAGTTATCTGAGCATGCTATTCGATAATGAGATGACAAGCTCATCACGCCCTTCTTCGTCATTTCCGACTGAGTACCATTTAGATACCTTAAATTGGTCTCTGTTTCCATCTGCTAAATCGACATCTAACGAGGGAGACATTCCGGAAATTGATGCGTTTCATCAAATCAGAAATATTCTAATTGATCACTTAGATAATGAAAACACATCCATTACTAGCGACCCAGAGGCTACTGATGACGATACCGACGACGAAGGCAACGAATTGTCTGATATCGATGGCTCTACTGAACTTAGACGGAATGAAAGTTTTTATAATTTTGATGTTTCTACTCTGATTGATAATTCAGATGATCATGCTGGTAATTCAAATGATACTAATTTGATGATTTTTCATAAACCTGCCACTCCAATTTCGATTTCTGTTGGTGCTATTGATATTAGTAACGATAGTAGTTCTGAGGGAGACTTTCAAGTAGGCCATTTATTAGGTGATGATACTACGTTGTTAGAAGTATCTAATAGTGGGTCTGATGCCAATCTTATGACTGTTCTTACTAATGGAGGTACTGGATCTACGTCTGCCGACCCTATTATTACTTCTGAAGGAAATGGTGAAGAACTTAATTCCATTCCTGATATTCAAGTTGAAACTGGTTTTTTGCTACCTAGTCCCCTGAAGAGATGGAGACATGTTGATGAAAGATACATGGAATCACTTGAAACACAGACTTCTACTGAAGTTCGGAAATTATCAAATTCTCCAGGCTTCACAATTCAGATCGCAGGATTAGCATTGAAAGAAAATAATCACAATGTAACAGAGGAGGAAGACCCCTTTTTTTTAACATGTGCGCTTTCCTCTCCAGCCGAACCTATTCTGGAACGTGAAAACCACGCTACCACAACATCTAATTCTCCAGTTGCTGAAAGAACTTTAGAGCATAATCCAAACAAACTAAAGCTAAAGATTAAAAACCTAGATGTAGCTGAATCTACTGCCACTATTGCAATTAACAAGTCAATCATAAAGCCTAAAAATTCTAAGAAGAATAGGAAAAGAAGAAGAACAAATTGGACAACGTCCAAGAAATGTAAACAACTTAAAGCAATTCCGGCAAGCACAAGAGCTACCTCAGAATCTAACACTAAACAATCACAATCTGAATCTCCAGAATACGCCAGAATTTATGATGAGGAATTGCCTTTTGATTGTGGGTATTGTCATAAAAGATTTAAGCAAAAATCACAATGGAGAAGACACGTTGATTGTGTTCATTTAAAGATTGCTAAATTCGAGTGCCATAAGTGTGGAAAATTCTTTAAAAGAACAGATCATTTAAAAAATCATTTGAATAGAATGCATTGAATTATTTTATTTGATTATTATACTTGTGTTAGAATGGCGCTAGCCTCAAATATTCTTCTCCTTTGTTTCACAGAAAATTATTATTATTACAATTTGGATTATTTCTTATCCTTATAATTACTAGAAATATTTTATCTTTTTACTTTTCTTATGGCTCTCCAAATTATTACTTGTTCTTTTCTTAAAACTGTCTTCATTAGGTTTCATGCTATCAAGTTGTGCTACTTATTTTGCAATTAGAATACCATAAATCCTTTCCTTTGATTGTTATTATTACTCCACCTTTTTCTCCATCTCTGTTAAATTGATTATTCATGTTTTCGTTTATTACACCCACTTGCTTTTATTTTATACATACCATTATGATGATGTTTCACCATTTGTTTTATAAAATCATCATTTTCATTCCGTTGCATTTTTTTTTTCCATTTTTTATCATATTGTTCTCCCGCTATCACTTTGCTATTTCTATAAATCTTTTTAATGAGATACTGGGTATCTCTTGCTCATTTTTGTTTTCATCTGAAAGCTGTTCCTGATTTCCATCTGTTTTCTCTTTGCTATTTTCGCAGTTAATTAGTACTAATTATCCTTTGCATTGTTATATTTCTGTTGTTTTTTAATTCACTCGTTTTCCCTTACTTTGATTTTATTTTATTATTTTGAGCTGTTTATGACCGTTCATTGCATTCATTTTGTTGACTTAAGTTGGCCCGGCTATTGGCTACTGCATACACGCTGGAGAATAAATTTTGTTTTAATTACCCCGTTTATCACATAATATATATATATTGTTCATACATTGCTTTCCTTAATACACTTCCTCAAACCCCCTAAATCCAGTAATTCCAATAATAACCCCTCTTACATAAAGGGGATACGATCCGCGCACCATTTACCCGGCCGAGTCTAGAAATTTTTTGTTTGGCGATGAATCATCTTGATTTTCAGTGCTCATAAAGAATAGAGATTCCTATTTGTTTTGTTCTCTGCTCGACTAATTCACTTAAAAAGCAATAATCATGTCGTCTAATGCCATAATTGCAGCCCAGAAAATAGATGTCCTAGTGGAAAAGTTTATTTCAAAGTTAAAAAGAAGGCAAATCACAGGATCATATAAGGTTGCATTAGAAACGTGCCAATTTCTGATGAGAGTTATATCACATTCAAGATGGTCAACCCCATTAGAATTCATTCAATTAATACGAAGTGTTGGATCTACGATAGTTGATGCTCAACCACGAGAATTTGCAGCTGGAAATATAATAAGAAGAGTTTTGGCAATTATAAGAGATGAGGTTAGTGCCACTAACCAAGGGTTATTAAGTAATGCTTCTTCCTCAATTACAAGTAATGCTGCCCCTCCTGTTGATACTTCTATGTTTCAATTATTATCAACTTCCACTGCAGCACCTAAGTCATCCATTGCTACTACTAAAGAACAACATAGAGCTCAAAATAATGATTTAAGATCGGTTGTTATTCAAGGAATACGAGAATTAATGGATGAAATTTCTTCAATCAATGAAAATATAGAGCCAATGACAGTTGATTTGATTCATGAAAATGAAGTTTTATTGACACCAACTCCAGGTTCCGAAACTGTTTTAAATTTCTTATTGAAAGCTAGCTTGAAAAGAAAGTTTACTGTTTTGGTTACTGAAAACTATCCAAATGATATTGAGCTATCTCATCAATTTGCTAAAAAATTGGCAGAGGCTAATATTGAAACTGTTATAATACCTGATTCGACTGTTTTTGCAGTTATGTCCAGAGTTGGTAAGGTTTTAATTGGCGCTAGATCGGTTTTTGCAAATGGTGGATGTGTCACTACGGCGGGCGTTGCAACAGTTTGTGAATGTGCTAAAGAACACAGAACACCCGTTTTCACTGTTGCTGGTTTATATAAATTCTCTCCGACGTATCCATTTGATAGAGATTCGTTGATTGAAGTTGGTAATTCAGGAAAAGTTTTACCCTTTGAAGATAGCGAATTGGTCGGTAAGTGCGAAGTCACCAATCCACTATTTGACTATGTTGTTCCTGAACACATCGATATTTATATCACTAATATGTATGTATATTTTTCAGTCTTACAATACCTGGTCATATTCAATTGAGGAAATCTTATACTAACATTTCAATTTTTATTAATAATATAGCGGTGGCTTCTCTCCTAATTTTATCTATCGTATAGTTTTAGATAGCTACAAGAGTGAGGATGTTAGTCTAACTGATTAATTCAAGAATCAATACTCTTTTGTATATTTTTATGACCCACTTCACTTTTAATGCATGACCATTTAGATCTTTACTCAAGTTTCAAAATTAGCTTATTAGCTGTTTCATCTCATCGGCTTGTTCCACTCCAGATATCTTACCTCCAGTAAACTTATCTACCAATTAACAACATGTTAGTCTTTAACAGACAGCCCTCTGCCTCGCTCGGTCTTTTGTTCCATCAATTGATCTTGAGCTGGATACCTTTCAATTAAACATATGTTTGAATTGAATTTGTGTAATGGGCCATAGCAACTCTTTAGTTTAACTTTGAGTGCGATTTCACCAAGGTTTGAAACACCCAGGGTGAAATTGTAATTTTTAGAACTTTACATTCCATGAGTATATCTTGCAAGTCGAATGAATATAATTTGGAATATTCCCCGTATTCCCCGTATTTCCAGTAAAACTAATAAAACAGCTTCGGACTTGTGCTCTGCTATGAATTCTGATTCCGCCCCAGCCCAGCGACACAGCCTGGAGATTGAAATCGAACTAAACGACGACTTAAATACTGGACATAATCCGTTTTCATTGTCCAGGTAATGCGTACGAAATTCCAATTCATCATTTTCTCCATCTGAAATAGACCCAGCTACTTTTTCTACTATGGACTCTCTTATTTTAATAGCTATTGGAGTTGTCATTGTCTCCTACGTATTGAAGACCACCCTGTTTTCTTCAGTTTCTACCATGGACATCGAAAAAGAAATTGATCCATCTAAATCAGCTAAGAAAGAGGCAACAGGAGATGAGCCAACTGTCATTCAAAATTTCACCCCAAGAACTCTATACAAATACAATGGCTTTGATTTAGAACAAATTTATATTGCTGTTTTAGGTAATGTTTATGATGTCTCGAGTGGTAGACAATTTTATGGTCCCTCTGGTCCTTATTCTAACTTTGCTGGTAAAGATGCAACAAGAGGTTTAGCCATGAATTCTTTTGAACCTGATATGTTTAAAGATTTTGGTGAACCAATTGATACTTTAGATGACTTGACTGAGTTGGATTTCAAGTCTTTAGCTGCATGGGAAGAAACTTTTGTGAGAAAGTACCCTAAGGTTGGTGTTTTAGTTAATGAAACTGGTGTCACAAAGAAAGATTAAGTTCTATTTGAACTTTATCAATTATTTATTTTGGCGAAGCTCTGCTTTCTGTATATAGGTCTATCGGTTATCATATTTACACGTCAATCAGAACTGGATTTTGATGTTCTTTCTCTTTTATTTGCTTTTATATTCATGTTGTTCTTTTAAAAAATGTTATCAGGAGATTAAAATTGCGCAAGTATAAATGTCTCCTAATTCTTATTAGGAATCGGATACTGATATGTAGTTTATACACGAAATAGGTTTTGATTCCCATATTTTAAACCTACTCTAGTAAAGTCAAAAAGATCCAACCTGCAGCGAGCAAAAAAAAAATGTAACCTGGTGGATCAACAACTTCAGGACTCCTTTTCTTTTCAGTCTACTGAAAATATAAAAGCTCAGCATCACAATGTCGGTCAAGATAGCATTAGATGATCTAACTAGAAATAATCTAGCAATTTTCAACAAAATAACAGCGCCAAATACCCACACAGAGCAATATATTCAAGAATGCTTAGAGTCTGGAGAGCTCTGCCAATATGCCTATTTCAGTGAAGTCCCAGTAGGCTTGATTGCCTCTAGGCCATTACAGCCAGTCAATTCCAAGTCTCCAATTGGCCTAATCATTGATGAAATGGCCATTTTGAAAGCTTACTCTGCCAAGTTCGAAATTGAAGATAAACTGATAGATTACGTTGAGAAGTTAGCTGAAAAGAGGCATTTAAATAAGGTTTTTGTCTTAATTGAATCTGATGATAAGTGCTCTGAATTTTACGAAAAGAGGGGGTATGTTAAAGAAGACTCCAGTGATGAGTTGTATAAAGGTTTAGGTTTGACTGATGGCGTTCTATTGAAAAAACTAATAGCTTGATTATATTTATCTTTTTCCGCTTAAACTTTATAGATTAGCAGTCACCACTGTTTTGCAAAATTAAGTTCTAACAATATAATTGGCAGTCTTTTTTTGGTTTTCAGGGTCTTGCTACGAAGTATAGTTAAAATGCTATAAATTGCATGAAAGGACTACTTCTAAAATAAACAATAAATTCAGCAGCACAAACAAATTCAAACAGCCATGCAATTAATATTAAATACAAATAAAAAAAATTATAATACAGTTTAGTAGAAGAAATATTTAGCAAAAATAATAAATGAAATGAAACCTATTTCTATAGCAAAAAATAATAAATGAAATAAAACATTTTTCTCTAGCAAAATTAGTGAATAAAAAGAAACATATTCCACCCAAGAAAATGAAAACAAACGTAATAATAAAATAAAAAGCTGGAATAATTAAACGAATTTCGACTCCTTATGAACAATATCTCAAGTCAAAAACTCATTCTGTTAAAACCTCCTCATTCTATAATTCCTAATGATTTCCTACGTTCCCTTCAAACATTTCTCAGCACCACTCTTTTCTTTGAAGAATTGATTCAACCCAATGTATTTCAAGTCAGAATCACGATGATCAGAAGCAGGTATATCGCTTCTCAGATTTAGAAGAACAGCATTTCCTTTTATAGCAATATCTTTTAAATGTTGATATAGGTGATATTCCCAATGGCAATTATCACTATCCACTAGTTCCTTTAAACAAAATACTTTCCCAGATTCTTAGAAAATATGATGGAGTCTAGTTCAGAAGTGCCAACCCCGAAATAAAATCTATAAGATTTAAAGCTTCTTAAAAAAGATTCAAATTCAGTAAATATCCGGGGAGTAGTCGGGAAAATATTAAACCTTTCTAAAAAATCTGTTTAGAGTTAGGTAAAGAGTGTTCTTGTTGCATATTAGACGGAGTATAAGGCCCGTAAATTAACAAAGCTTTTTGTTCAACTTTAGTGAGTTCAGTGGATGGATCCTGCAGGGATGGAAAAGTTGACTCACTATTTGATTTGTATGAAGTGGTAAAATGGTGAATCTAACATAAAAACTGCATGTGTAAATTCAAATTCTTGATCTGCGGCAATTGAAGGTGCTTGCCTAATAACAGAAATTGTGGAAGGTAAAGGCCTAACAGATGATGCTGGAGATAATTTTGGCTTTGTCGGTAAAGCATTATTCAGAGCTGGGTTCATTAGACTTCTTGCTTGCAAGTGATTGCCTAATAGATTCAACTTTAAAAGACGAGCTTGGAGAAGGTATAACTTGATGACATGAAAAACCAGAGCTTTCAACAGGAGAGACTTGGGCATGCCCGATTGAGTGGGATTGTACAATTTCAGAAAAGGCAGAAATTTCATTAGGTGGAATTGGGGGTAAAAGACTGATTTCCTTATTATCTACGACCCGTGATTGATCAATAGTTGAGTTAGTTGTTTCGTTAATAAGAGTGGTAGTAGACTTTGGTAAATTAACTTCAACTTCTGTAGATGAAACACCACCAGAAGCATCTTCATCGTGATCATCAGCAGATGACCTAGCATCTTTTGATAAAAAGACTGAAGGGATGCCCTCTGTCGTAATATCAGATGAGTCTGTTGATGAAGTGCTTTCTTCAGTACCAATGTCAATGGATTTTGGTTTAGCAACAGCTTTTGAAACAACAGAAAAGCCAGAATTGGAAACATCATTAAGGGGCAAAGCAACTCCATCATTATTTCTAATAATATTAAGTCTGGCGTAATTTACTCTGATATTTAAGGTGGGGATAGAGGCGCCATTTCCATTATTACCATGAGCACCACTCTCATCCTCATTTGGAGTTTCTTGGGGATTATCTTGGCATACAGTAGCAATAGAGCCATCTTTCTCATCGACCATATCACTTTGTTCACCACCATTATTTTCAACTTCTTTGTGTTCCTGAAAGAGTTGTTGCCGTTGCTGCTGTTTCCTCAGTTGCTTTTGCTTTTTCTCTTCTTCCAGAAAAGCTTCATATTTATCGCAGCGTTTTTCATGAGCAGTTGTATTTTGTTTTCTTCTATCACCTTTACCACAACCTCTACAAAAGTACATGGCAATATTATAATGACCTTGTATGTGAGGCTTCATTGAAGACTTGGCCAAAACTCTATGGCATTTCAAACATTTAAATTCATAATCAGTTATTTGTTTACATTTTTCAAATTCGGAATTAATAAAGTCTTTATAACGTTCAGTTGAAACTTTTCTACCAGTGGTTAAATCGATACCATAACCACCAGCCAGTGCAGCCAAGCCAGCCTCTAAAGGAACCTCGTTATTAGCAACAACTAATGGAGCTGGAGAACCATGTAACTCAACCAATGCACCTTCATTAGTACCTGAACTTGACGGAGTACCGTTAGTACCTACACTTGAAGGACCTCCACTACTGCTGTTTGTCGAGGCAGCATTGATACTTCCTGGTGTATCTTCGTCGTCATCCATGAATATACTTTCCCAGTCCTCATTTTCTGGATCTTCAGATGATGATGTTGATAGAGAATCATTAAATGATAGAGCTGCATCGTGACTTTCTGAGAATATAAGTTCGGTGCTTGCTGAAAGAGTGTCTGATATAATACGTGGACGAGTTGAAGTACCACCAATTTTGAATTTTTTTTCCTCCTGTTTAAGTTTTGTTGATTCGTCTTTAGTTGTTGACATTGTTGATTCAGGCATATCCGGGGTGCTAGAACATGAAACTGGGCGTGAATCGCTGGACTTTGTAGAAGTAGCAAAACGTTTTTCAACTTTTCTTTTCTTTTTGGATAATTCATCTTGTTCTTTGCGAACTATAATTCTTTTATGTGATTCTTTAGATGAAAAAGATGCGGTAACTCTTGTATCATTTGAACTATCAGTAGTTGGCGAATTGGATTCTGCAGTGACGGAAGGGGAAAATTGAGAGACTTTAGAACTAGTTGTTTTAACCTTGGTACTCTCACTGGTCAAAGAAGCTAAAGGAATATTATCATTAATCTCATCTTCATCACGGCAAGCACTGTCCTCGTGAACTGGATGGGAAGCTAATGGCGAGGAAGGGATGGATTGGCCATGTTCCTGTTGTGGTTGTTTTGGTTGGAGATCCTTTTCAGTAAGTTCCGGAGGTAGGATGGGTGACAAAATAGCGGATGAATTCAACCTTTGCTCCAGTTGTGTTTTGGCGCCTTCTAACCGTTTGGCTAAATCAACGTGTTTGGATTTATGTCTAGCTAAATTAGCTTCATGTTCATGAAGCTCTCTCCTCTTCATTTCTATAATTTGTTCTAATGAGTTTTGAGTTTTGGTAGCCTCTACTAACATACCCGTTAATGCTGCCACCTGAGTCTGCAATAATCTAATTGATGGAGCTGATTTAGCTGGAGAAGTTGGAACTTTTGTTGGTATCTGTTGTGAAATATGTGGGGTTATGTGAGGGGGCTTGTCTTCAGGCTCTTCTTCCTCGTCATCAGATAAAAGTATCTGCATATTGTTTAACCATCTATTATTGTAGAAATCTGGGGGAGCAATGGCCTGTGGAATTGGTGGGGTGGTTAACTCTTCTGAGACGACCTGGGGGGATGGTGGTGATGGAGGGGTAGATGATTGCTTACTATTTGATTGAGCCTTTGAATTAGACAAAAGTAATAAAGTTCCAGCAGTACCAGCATTGTCTCCAATTCTTCTTCTATTCACTACTGGCAAATCGGCAGCTTTGAATACCTCTACCAAGAATTGTGGGTCACAACCTGACTGCTCAATGATATCCAGGGCCGAGAATCCCATTCTTCGGAGGTCACTGATAGCCACAAGAAGCTCATCCAAAGACACCATGTCAGTGGAAATGGAGCTCATGGTTGGCGTGATTGCGGTGTCTATAAAGTGGTTTGGTGTGATCAAAGAGTAGTTTTAAATAAATCAACTTCTGCTCGAGTTGAACAAAATTTCGTGGTTCAAAATTAGGAGATCTGGAAAACTGGCTGAGCTGTTAAAACTGGACAGTGATTGGCGAATATATAGTAGACTGCCACACATTTGGTCTATATTATTGGATTGGTCAGATATATCACAATTGGAAAATGGAAGATATCAGTATAGGTAACGAACTGAAGGACGGTTTCAAGCAGGTAGATGCTTGGGTGAAGGCTGGCTTATCATGGTTAACGGATCTAGAGCAATTTTACAAAGAAAGAGCTTCAATAGAACGAGAATATTCCGAAAAATTGAAGTCATTATGTGCTAATGGCTTTACTAAAAGAGCCAAGATGGTTAGTTTACTTAGTGTTGGTGAGAATCCAACAATTACACCTGGGTCTTTAGAAAGTGCTTCTTTGGTTGCATGGAATGAAATTTTAACTCAAACCGAACAAATTGCAAGGGAAAAGGCTAATTTTGCTTCTGAAATTGACAAACGAGTCGTTGGTTCGATCAATGATATGTCTCTGAAATATGATGCATTGAAAACTAAGTGGGGTAACTTTAATAATGAATTAACTACTATTAGAGATAAACATTATGAAGATGTTAATAAATCGAAAAAAGATTATGATTCATCATGTCAAGCAATGGAATCGCAAAGAGCTAGATCTGAAAAGTCATCAAGTGATAAATCTCAGCATAAATATCAGAAAAGAGAGCATGAAATGAATATTGCTAAAAATGATTATTTAATTAAAATTAATATTGCAAATAGATTAAAAGATAAGTATTATTACCAAGATTTACCTGAAATATTGGATGGATTGCAAGGTTTGAATGAAGCTAAGGTTAGTAAATTAAACAGTATTTGGTTAACTGCTTCGGTGTTAGAAAAAAATGTTTCAAATGCGATAATTAAAAAAGTTGAAGCGATGGATGAAGTCACTAAACAAAACCTACCTTCATTGGATACGGCAATGTTTGTTAAGCATAACTTGAATGACTGGAAAGAACCTCAAGATTTTTACTATATTCCATCAAGTATTTGGCATGACGATGATGCAATGTTTGTTGAAGGTGTGGAATTAGACAATTTAAAAGAAAGACTAAATACATCGGGCACAAGTTATGAGAAATTTGATAGAATTTGTCTTGATGAAAAACAACAATTAGGAGAATTGTTACAAAAAAGGCAAGAAGTGATGGGTGATACATTCAGTGAAGTTCAAATTAAATCAAGAGAAGAATACTTCAAATTTGAAGATTTAATGAATAAATCATTAATTCAATTACAAAAGTTCACTAATGATGATACAAGAAAGGTTGTTTCTGAAGTTGAAGTCGAAACAATTCAAACAGCAACAGAAGGTAAAGACATGACTATAACAAGAGCCATTGAAAGCAAGAAAAAATCACGTTTTGGTGGATTGTTCAAAGGAGGACCAAAAGGTGCTCATTCTCAAAATGATGACATTGATAATAACACTTCAGATATGCAAAGTCTAGCTAGTGGAATGAGTAAAATTACAGTTCATACTACTCAATCAGGCTCAACTAAGACCAGATTATTTGGAACCGTTTCAAAGGCATTCTCAAGTAAAGCACCATCGTCAGCATCTACATCAAATGGTGGTACAACAGCTAAAGCTTTGTATCCATATGCAGCAGGTGGAGATGACGAAATTTCTATAAGTACAGGAGATATCTTGAATGTTTTGGAAATTGATGATGGGTCAGGATGGACTAGTGTTGAAGTTCATGGGCAATCAGGACTGGTTCCAACATCATACATTCAAATCATACAACAAGCAGAAGCTAATAAAAAGCAAGGGCCAAAGGTGGCACCGAGAAGAGGTGCTAAGAAAATTAAATATATGGAGATTTTGTATAATTATGAACCTACTGGTGATGATGAATTGGGTGTTGGGGTGGGGGATAAAGTTCAAGTTATTACTGAAGATGATGGTTCCGGCTGGACTGAAGGTGAAATTGAAGGAATTAGAGGTTTATTTCCAAGTAGCTATGGTAGAATAGTTTAAGTTTCTCTGTTCCTTTTTTTATTATTAAGAGTAAAAGTTCGACCTTTTTCGATTTTCTTTGTACGTGTTACAGTATTATGCAATTTTCTTCTGCTGACCTTTGATGTATATTCCTAGAGAATGATTTTGAAATGAACTTAAAAAAAGCAGAAAACTATTTAAAGTACCTAAGCAGGTGGTAAGAAGCAACTATATAAAGCGGCCTGTACAAGCACCCATATAACCCACCATTTAATTATTACCTTTGAAAATTTCCTACTAAACAAATAAGAAGTATCACTATTACAAATATTAATCCAAGCTACAAACCATATATGTAATGGAATGAAAGTTGAAACTCTATTGACAATCTGAACATGCATAACAGTAACCTGCAAGAAATAGTAAATCACAGAAACAAGCCAAATTGATTTAATTTTTTCAAAATTTCTGAAATTAATAATAGATAATCCAATAATAAATAATGTTGGAGAAGCAATTAAAAATAATGGTATATTACCAACAGTGAAATACTTCAAAAATCCATTATTCCAATAATGAGCCTGAGAATAAGCAATTAATGATTTAGTTAGTGAAAAGCACCACTCACCTCGTTCAGGGCAATAAATCGAATAGGGGAGCCAGGTCAAGTACAGGAATCCAGTCAATAACTGAATTCCCGCGCAAATAGTTACTATTGAAGATAATGGTTGTTTGATGTTGTATTGAAGTAAATCACATAAATAGACGATTCCATATAATAAACAATTTGACCTGAATCCAAATGCCAACGTGAATAATGTTCCTGACAATATATATATGATTGGACGTGTAATCTTTGTTTGGGAAATTGATATTTCATGTAGGTATAGTCCTAAGTAACAGCACAATTGCGTTATCGATTCTGTATAATTTACGGTAGAAAAAACGCCAGAAGGTTGAAGAACCGTTAAAATAGCTGCAACATTTGCTAGTCTTTCAATTTTAGTATGCAGCTTTTCGTCATCACCTTGGAAAACAGACTTTGTTAAATAATATGTGACTAGAGATGACAAGAAATGGCTTGTATTTGATATTACCAATGAAACAATCAAATTCCAGTAAAAGTTATTATATTGAAAAGAGCTTATAAGCCTCCACCATAATGGACCAAACACCCATTCATGTTCAAATGTTATTTCATTGGAAGACAACTTAGTAAGATAAACTGAATCCCAGACGACAACTTTGTTCAACAACTTGGAGCAGAGCCATTGTAGTGAGGTTGGGAGTTCTGTTAAATCATTTTGGTACAAGTCTAGTAGAATTGGCGATGAAGTGTCGAATTGAACTGGTGCATAATAAATTATAATGAACTGTAGTGATTTAATGAGCACAAATGTGGACAAAACATTAAGGAAAGTGTATTTGTCCATTAAGAATTTTTTGAAGTAGATGACTGATGATACACCTAATTACAACAGTTTAGTAGTAAGTCCTCAAAAAATTGAGAAACGTGTTTTTTCAACAGATAAAGCTCAACAAACGCGCAAGAGTTGAGCATCATACTCAGTCCTTTCTTCGATATCTGTGTGTGGGTGGTTTTACTGATATCGGTGGAAACACACAAACTTTTCACAAGATAACATAACCGTTCTGTTGTATTCCTGGCTCATCGGCAGGCCAAAACCAGGTCTGTACAAGCAGTCATGTTTACTATACGGCAGTCAAGCCATGACAACGCAGATTCAGTCGGCGATTCCTTTTGCGTCCGTTCATTATTAGGTTACAAATTACACAACTTATTTCTGTAGCCGGAGTATTAGAAAAAATATATTAGAGCATATATGAGGGAAAACTATGCAAGTAGTAGAATCGTTATTGTCACCAAAGTAAAAGAGTTAGTAAATACGTACCTGAACTGTGGCCAGATGAAGAGTATAAAGATGGGAAGAGCAAATATAAAAAAATTGTACAAGTTGAATAAAAGAAAATTACAATCATAATGAAATAAAATTGTGAAAGCCACATGGAAAAAAAAGAAAAAAAAAGCCTAATTGAATTTAATCAAATGAAAATTGAAAATTGAGCAAACAAAAAACGGAAATCGCAAAATGAAGTAAAATGGATGAACAAGTTGTAAAAAAAAAGTGTAATATTCTGTAAAATAAAAATATTGAAAATCAAATTTGTGAGACAAAATGAACATCAGTTGAAAGGCAATAAAAGACAAAGCAAATGATAGTTTCAGAATGACAAAGACAAAAATGAAAATAAAAGTAATTTTCAAAAAAATCTACCTAAAATGTTGTTAATACAAATTGAACTCTAAAAGCTAGAAGAGTTAAAGTTAGTATAGTACAAAAAGGACAGAAGTCTTGATTAATAGTAAATTACCAAACATAGAAGGAAAGCAATTTTGATTTCTAGACATGCGGGACAAGGTTGAAGGAACCAAATTGGAAACCAACAGAAGGCTAATAATAAACCGATTAATTGTTTTGGAAGTGACAATTGATTAAGAACACGAGTGACTCTGAAGTTGTTACTAAGAGCTACCATGATGGACACAAAAAAGAAGATGGAGGTGAAAAGGGGGGATGAGGAAGCACACGCAAAAAAAGCACAAAGCAAGAAGATGAAATGGAGATGGTATATTTTGGAGCATATGGAATTAGCACTCACCTAGATGATCCAGTAAGCCGGTGATATATAGAAAAGAATGATTAACAAGCTGAGATAAGCTGAAGAAACACATTAAGTTCTTGAATACTAAAACTAAAAGGAGGAAGCAGAGGGAATGTTGTAACACTAAAATCTGGAGTTAAAAAAATGTGGAACCAAGGTAAAAAAGTTAAGTTAGTTGTTAAAAAGGTATATTTAGATTATTGTGGTATATTTATTTAATACAGTTTGAGTTCAAGATGTATACAATGATGATTATCTGAAGTGTTTGGATTATATTTTAGAGACAAGCTGATAAGGTTGTTTATTTTGTGATGTTGTTTACCTACCAAAATGGAATTCTACTTATGGTATCGCAATATATAAAGCGTAGCCTTTGATGATCCGTTGAATACATGAATCTATATTAGTAAGGGGAGTTAGTATGGACAATTTCGGAGAATAAAACAAGCTTTGGTGACAATATCCAATGTTTTGTAATGTTCAGATTGATGGCGTTCAAGTTTATCGTTGTCGTCAAGAGTACCCTTTGATTCTAGAAAGTTGGAATGACTGCCAGTTCTAGCATATTCACTGATGAGAGGTAGTTTCATGTTATTGTTGTTGTTATTGAACTTGTTATTGCTGAACACCAAGAAAAAACGGTGGTCCACAGGGGCAAAGCGAGCTAAGAGATGGGAATGACCATTTAAAAGAAGCGAACCGGCAAACTCACGAAACTACGTTTTTCCTGTGTTCTTACGTAACCACAACCAATAGATACTGTGAAGTGCTCACCGATATATTAAGAACCAGTTGTACGACTCTGACAGAAATACAATCCACCAATGTATCCTCAAGTTATCAATTTATACCGTATAAACCATGCTATTGCGAATCCTACTCAGTTTTTGCCGGTGCAAATTCAAAAAAGAAAAGAACTGAAGAAGAGATAGTGAAGATACCAGCACTACAGATAGATCAAAGCTTCAAAAATTAAAAAGCTAATTATGGGAAGATTTCTCCAGGCACTAAGCTAGGTATTGAGGGCCAAGCTGACACTGTCATAGGCCATAAAGATACATCAAAAATATTAATGTTCATGGGCTAAACAACCGTCACGTAGCATCAAGAATGGAAGGAAAATCAGGTGAGAACTGTGCTACCAACCATAAAAGATCGGATTGGCTAGAAAAACAGGGAAATGTCGGATGTAAGTTCACAGATAATGGAATCACCTCAAATACAAAAAAATAAGACAACTCTGAAAGTTGAACTGCAAGAAATGGAGAAATTTAGGTTAATAGATGATATTGAGAAAAGTAAAATTATGCAGCTAATCACCATTTTCTACATTAGATACCATTAGATGAAAAGGAGCACTTCTTGGTAGCTGGATGTAATTGTGAAATTTGTGATTTGTATAACTGTGGGTGGATAGCAGCCGACTCCCGTTCTGATTTCACTATTCCAGTACTGTGGCTACCTCGCTTTAGTCGGACTTACGGAGTTATTGATTTAGACATCTGTTTTGTTTCCTGAGTGATTTAATTTGGCATTTTCTGGCATTCATTAACTTATAAAGAGGTTGTTTTCCTTATAAGGGTCCAATACTTCATCTTTCAGCTTATCAACTCTTTTGTTGGATGTTTCAATTCTGTAATCATGTCCAAACGATTAAAAAAGACTGTTACACTTCAGGACCAAGAAAACCTCTTGCCCAAAAAAAGCTTCTCATCACCTTCAGTGCATTAGCGTTGGGTCAAGTGGTGTGTTTCTTAGACATGTCATCAATCAGCGTTATCCAACCTGAGATAGCAAACGACTTAAATGCCTTTTCAACCGTGTCTTGGGCTGGTACCTCTCTATTAATTGGCCAAACTGTTGCTCAAATGCTTTCTGGAAGATTTTCTGATGTTTTTGGAAGAAAATCAATACTTTTGGGTTCTTATGTTATGTTGTGTCTTTCACAACTTGCCACCAGTTTCTGCAAAACTTCAACGCAGTTATTCATTTTCAGAGGATTTGCTGGTATTGCGGACGGTGCTATTACTTCATCAACTATGATCATTGTCAGTGACGTTGTCACGCTTAAAGAGAGAGGTAAATATCAAGGCATTATTGGTAGTTCTGTCGCAATAGGTAATGCGTGTGGCCCTTTTATCACCAGTGCATTTGCCAAATATGTGGATTGGAGGGGTGTGTTTTGGATGTCTTGTCCTTTTACCTTTCTAATAATGATAGTATCCTATCTCACAGTTCCAACGCCATCTCACTTCGAAGTTAAGTGGAGAAATTTTAAGAAAATAGATTATTATGGGTTTTGCACAAGCACTATAGGAATTGTCTTGTTTTTAGTTGCTTTAAGTGGGGGTGGTAACACTTATGAGTGGGATTCAGTTGTTGTTATTACTTTATTGGTCGTAGGGATCATTTTTCTAATTATCTTTGTCATTACTCAATGGAAACTTTCAAGATTACCGATGATGCCTTTAAGGATATACCAGAACTACTCTGTTGCTGTTATGCTATTTCAAAATATTCTTTTTGGCCTTGTTTATTTTTCGTGTATGTATTTTGTTCCTCTTTATTTACAATTGGTTAGAGGAATGAGTGCTCTTGAGTCTTCTTTAGTATTGCTCCCACAAGTTATTCTCACAACCATCATTAGTACTACAAGTGGCTTTCTTATTTCAAGGTTTAACATGTATAATCCAATTATTATTTGTGGTTTTTTCCTCTGGAGTTTGGGTATTGGATTACAAATGGGTATGTTTACACAACATATACCTAAGCATGGCCTATATATCATCTTAGCCTTACAAGGATTTGGATTGGGTGGTATTTTCCAACCAACTCTAATTGCCTTACAAGCCCACTGTAAGAAAGAAGATAGGGCGGTTATCGTTTCGGCTAGAAATTTTAATAGATCAGTTGGGGGGTCAATAGGTATTGCCTCTTCAACATCACTTCTATCCAACACCCTAAAAAAAAAATTGAATAAACTACAAGGACTCAATCTAACAGAGAAACAGTTAAAAGATTTAACAAAAAATATTTTTGGAAGAATAAATTGGAGCAACTACCATGAAAGGGACCGTCAATTAATTCAGAAAGCAATATATGAAAGCATTCACACCGTTTTTATATTTCTCTTCCCATTAACTGCGGTATGCTTTTTGGCTTGTTTTCTAATTAAAGATAGAGGTTTAGAACGTAAAGAAGAAGAAGAGATAGATACTTCTGACTCTGAAGAATCTGGACACGAAATAGAGAGGTTCGAGGGTGAAGAATCGAAAACTCAATGAGCTCTTTTATACTTTATTTTGAATACTTTAATAACTAATAACACATACGAATATCCATATCATTAATACTCAATTTTTGTAATCTCAATCAAGACTTTAGATGTTAGAATCATTCCAGCAGGCTAGCTGGTGTAATCCCGTTTGAAAATAGAATAAAATATGCTTTAGTTTGGATGCCTGTATTGCAATAGAATATAGCTATATCCGCTAACGAACAGTGAAGTGGCCGACCGAAGGTCCGAATAGTATCCTGGTTATCAAAATTACTTTATTCGTTTCACTATGTCAAACGGTTTAGTGTTTTATGGACGGCATACGACATTACTATATAAATCAGGAAATACCCAGTAGAGAGGAAAAACAAACACACACATATACACAAAGATCAAGTAAACTAAGTAGGGACTATAGATTTCAAATTACAAAACCAAAATAAAGACAGAAAGATGAGATAATCTGAAGAATAAATGTTTTAAATTTAATGGGAACCACCAGGCACGCCTTGAGCAACACCGCCAGTGGTGCCTGATAATTTGGTTGAAACAACGGCAGCGGCGGAGGCCGTAGTTGACGTTGAGGAAGAAATCATAGTTATTGTCATAATCATAACTAACAAATGTAACATGAAACAATAACCAACAAAAAGAAGTCGAGTCGCCTTAGTCGACAAAACGACATTAACAGCTTGAATGAAAATACGCTCAAATGGAGATATTTTAGAATTTATTCTTTTTGTTTCCATTAGCCTGAACTGTTCAATAGGATGTAATTCATTCTCATAAGAATCATTATATTTCTTTTCGATATCAGTGGTAAAACTGTTAGCATTATTCGAACTTGCAGCAGCAGCTTTAACTGCTTGATCTTTATGATACTGCAGAAATCTAATTCTCTCATATAATTCTCTATTATCTGTTTTCAAATTGTTCATTTCCCTCTTTAATTCAACGATCTTACTAAATTGTTTTTTTCCTTCTTCCTCCAATTCTTTATTTTTGACTCTAAATCTATCACGTTGTTGGGTAATAATTGGTAAAATTGATGAATCTTGCATAATTCCAGAATCTGCAGCCATGACAGAACCAGCAATAGATGGCGCAGCACCCCCAGCAATTGATGCAGCTGGTGATAAAGACTTTTTAGCTGTATACGTACTTGGAGCAATAGAAGAAATCATAGACATAGTTTCCCATTTGTCGGCATTGACGGCACCATTCTCAACGTTTAATAAGTCTGATTCTAATTTGTTGTTCATTTCTTGCAAAATTTCAACTTGTTTAAAAGAATCTTTTAATCTTAATTCTAGTTCTTTTGTTTTTTTAATCAACTCTTCATTTTTAGATCTGAATTCTATGACTTCATTATTCAATTTTTTATTCCTTTGAACAATAGCAGAATCAATAATTTGAGAATTATCTTTATCGTTAGCATCATCTAAATTAATATCATCACCAAAACCAAATTCGATTTGTTTCAAAATTTCCAATTCTTTTTTGACATCATCATAATCCAATGTTTTAGCCTTAATATCTTTCAAATTATCAACTTCAAGATTTAATTGATTAATTTCTCTATTCAGACTATCGGATTTCTTTTTATCTTGTAGTTTCAAATTATCTAAGACATTACGTTCACGTTCTAATTTAGCAATCAATAAGGCGTTTTCGGATTCTAAATCTAAAATTCTTTTGTTGTTGGTTTCTCTAACTTTATCCATTTCAGCTTCAGATTTAGTTAGGCTTAATTCACGGCGTAACTCTTCATTCCTTTTTTCTAGATCCATTGTTCTTAATTTATAAGTATCTAAATCTCTGCTTAATAATTCAAACTCCATTGATGAAATGGTCTTATCTTTCACATCATCATCTTTGATAGTTTCTTTGATATCGTCATCATCTTTAAATTGATCTTCATCTTCAGCATCGTCATTATTAAAATGTCTGCTTTTCTTTAATCTTAACTTCATCATTTCTTCATTAACTTTCATTTCTTCAATTTGTTTTTTTAATTTATTAACTGAATTATTCATATCCTGTTCTTTTTTGTACCAATTTAACTCCTTTTCTTCTAACAAAGATTTAAATTCATCTTCTTTAGCTCTAACTCTAGCATCAGCCAATTGTTTCGATTCAATTTCAGATTTAGATAATTTTAATTTTAGTTGATCATAATCAGCAAAATTTAATAACTTTTCCTCTAACTTGTCGTTTTGTAATTTCAGATTTTCTAAGTCTTTCAAAGAGTTCAAAGCGTCTAAAGATAACGTTAATAAAGGCTTTGGATCCGGCGCTTCAGCAATTGCTCTATAAATCGAGAAAAAAGTATTCTCAATTAATTTGTTCTTTTTAGTTAATGAATCGATTTCATTTTGATAATTCTTTAATAGTTTGTTAATTTGTGATAGTTTTTCTTCTTGTTCTAGTTTTTTGAAGTGTTTAGTTGATGAAGCCAACTCTTTTCTTGAACTAATAGAGGATTTTTGGTTAGATTGAATCTCTAAACCATTTGAATCTAATTGTTTTTGTAGCGTAGGCAAGTCAATGATGGCCCATGAGTTAAGAGCTTTCTCAAAAGATGAAATGGAGTCATCCAATCTTTCTGCTTCTGTCATTTTCGTAAGGTAACCTGTAAAGCTAGCTAAAATATGGTCGACCGCAGGTAAACTACATCTGTATCTACGTTGTCTTTCTCTTCAAACCAAAAAAACAGCAATGCGTGGCTAACAATCCAGTGTGGCTGGTGTTATTCTCACGTGATGTTATTGCGCCACCCACTCCCAAGGTTTTTGAACTTTTTAACAACTCAAAATTCAAGAAGATAAAAAGATCAACCTGAGGGCGAAGTAAACCGAAGTAAACCAAACTAAAGGGCAATACATCCTTCTTTTTCCCAATTACATCACCCAATCCATGTTTGGCAGATCTGGTACCACAACTTCAGGGTTTGGAGGGTTCAATAACAACAGCAACAATAACCCCTCCCCCTTTGGTGGAAACAACAACAGCAATAGCAATTCCTCTCCTTTTGGTGCAAGCAACACTTCAAACACCACATCTGGAGGAGGTTTGTTTGGTAATGCTGGTTCTACTGGAACAGGCTTGTTTGGAGCTACTAATAACAATGCTAACTCTACAAATCCCTCAAATGGTTTCGGTTTTGGTTCAAACAACAACACCACTTCTGCGTTTGGTGCAAATACCAATTCTTCTCCTTTTGGGCAAGCCAATTCAACCTCAGCATTTGGTAACACTAATAACAATGCTACTTCAGGCTCTGGTTTGTTTGGTAATTCAAATTCTGGTTCTGCCTTCGGTGGCGCTGCTAACAGCTCCCCGTTTGGTGCTTCAAACAACACAACTTCAGCTTTTGGTTCTGCAACTGGTGGATTATTAGGTGGTAATACCAACACTCAAAATAGAGGTTCTTCGGTTGCTCCTTTCAAACCTCATTCTGAGAGAGATCCTAGTGGCAATTCTCTTTATCAATCTATTTCTTCAATGCCTGAATATAAAAATTTTTCATTCGAAGAATTAAGAGTTCAAGATTATTTAGACAACAGAAAATTCGGTAATGGTAATAATTCCAACTCAGCTGGTGGTGCATTTGGTAACAATAATACAGGTTTTGGTGCTAATGCTAATTCTAATTCATTATTCAACAGTAATAATAATAGTTTGTTTAATAATAATAATAATAATAACAACAGTTCATTATTAGGTGGCAATAAGCCTTTGTTTGGTGGTGCCTCTGGTAATTCAGCTTTCAACTCCGGAAACAACACCAATTCATTGGGGGGCTTCGGTAATACTAATTCAAGCTCAGCCTTTGGATCAAACAACAATTCGTCTCCATTTGGTCAAAACAATCAAAACTCTGCATTTGGTAATAATGCTACTTCCTCACCTTTTGGTAATAATAGTGGCACCAATACTAATCTGTTAGGCAGCAACAACACTTCTTCACCTTTTGGCAATAGTCAGCAAGCCAATACTCCATTTGGTGCGAACAACACCAACACCAATTCAAATAACGTGTTTGGTTCCACAAACACAAATTCAAATGTCGGGTTTGGCTCTACCAATACTGCCAATAAAGGAGGATTCGGATTTGGCTCTAATAACAGTACTGGTTTTGGTTCTAATACCAATACAAACTCCAATCCCGGCACGAATATGTTTGGCAACAACAATAGCAACAATGGCTTTGGTTCAAACACTAACGGTGGTCAGGGACTACTTGGTAGCAACACCACCAATAACAATCCATTTGGAAATAATGCTAACAAACCTTCAGGTCTATTCAATAGTAACAACACCAATACCGGTTCAAACAGCATGTTTGGAAATAATAATAGTACTGCTTCAACTAGCCTGTTCGGAAATAAACCTGCTTCTACGAGTAATTTATTCAACAATAACAATACTACTACAAGTGGGTTCGGTGCAGCCAACAATTCAAATTCCCTGTTTGGTAACAAGCCTGCTGCTGGTACGGGGTTTGGTGCTTCTAACAATACAAATAATGGCCTATTCAATGCCAGTAAGCCTGCTTCAGCTGGTATGTTTTCAAATAGCAATACAGCAGGTACATCATTGTTTAATAAACCTGCAGTTGGTAGTTTAGCTGGTACAGGTACTGGTTTGTTTAATAATAACAACAATGGAACTAATAGTAGTGGTTCTTCTCTGTTTGCTAATAGACCGGCTACAACACCTATGTTTGGTAATAATATTCCTACTTCCAATACTGGTAATCAACTGTTTAACAAACCCACGACCACATTAGGTGGTTCCTCTATGTTCAATAATAACCAACAACAGAATACATTAGGTGGGGGGTTAACTCTGCCACAGAATCAACTGCAAGCTGCTGCGTTATCTCTACAAAATCCATATGGGGCTGGTCCGTTATTCACTAACGCATCGGCAAATTTAACTCAACCCGTTGTTCAACCACCACCAAAGGCTGTCGCCACACCAATTGGACAAATTGAGAAGAAAAAACAAACTCTGTCTGCTGCTTATAGATTATCTCCAAAACCGTTATTTAGTCCAAAGGAAGTTTTGTTATCTAAGAAAGGTAATGTTGTTGTTAGTGGCACATCACCAACTACAGCTAATAGTACATTGGTTGCTGATACATCTGCCACTGGTGATTCTAATAGATCATTCACCAAAGTCATTGATACTGAAACAGACAAAGCTATTTTATCAAGCTATATTTTTGCGCCATCTAGAAACATCACTAGGTTAGTCATTGATAAAACTAAGAATACAAATGGTTCATTTGAAGGCATAAAGACCGAAACTATTTTGCACCCTCAAAAACAAGTTTCATTTCAAGTTGAATTGCCAAAATCAGATAATCCAGAAGAAGATTATGTTGTTGTTGAGAAGCCAGTTGATATTACGACCACCTCTGCCGCTAGTAATACTTCTCCAGTTAATACTACTAATGCTGCCGCCAACTCGTTTACTTCTCCAAAGGAGTCTACCCCAGATATTCCAGTCATTGCTTCCACTCCAGTTAAAGGGTCATCTAAGAGTAGTCCAATCAAGTCATTTCAAGTCAACCAAGACACAATTATTAGATTACCTGAAGGCTACTATACATCACCTTCGATTAATACTTTAAGTAAAATGATGCCAGTTCAATTAACCAACGTCAAGAATTTCAAAGTTGGTAGAACAGGCTATGGAGAAGCTCAATTTTTAAAACCTGTTGATTTAACGACTATTTCATTATCATCATTACCTGAGTTAATATCAATATCCAATCAGTCTATAATCGTTTACCCAAATATTGAGCAAAAGCCAAAGCAAGGTGATGGATTAAACATTCCTGTTAGATTTTCCATTGAGAATTGCTTCCCGGTTACAAAGGATACCAAGCAACCAATTACGGATCCCCATCATGCCGCCTTTAGAAAATTCATTAGAAAATTACATAGTATCCCAAACACCAAATTTGAAAGTTATGATCCAATGAGTGGTACCTGGGAGTTTAGCGCTGAACACGCGTAAATTTGTTGCTAAAGGACAATCATCTCTTTTATATCTATTTCTCTATTTCTGTTTTTCTTATATATCTTGTGTATCTTGTGTATCTGTATAGTTGTATAGCTTCTAATTAATTCAACCATTTTTAATACAGTTTTTCGTGTTCAAACTGAATAGATCGAAAATAGCGACGTATTCAACTGGTGCAGAGATGTGAACAGTACTAGGCCATTTTCAAGTTAAAGGGCAAACAAGTTGGCCTATCTCTTGCACGTATCTCTACCCTAATCCTCAATTAAACCCACCCAAAAAATGGAAGACAAAGACGTTGGTAATAAGTATGACAGACAAGTCAGACTATGGAACCCAACAGGACAGCAAAGTATCAGCAATGCTAAGATTTGTTTGATCAATCCAACAACAACAGCGTCCGAGACACTGAAAAACCTAGTCTTACCAGGAGTCGGTTCAATAACTATAGTTGATAATGGTTCTAATGTGAGTGATTTAGAATTATCTACAAATTTCTTTTTGGTTGATGAAGATTACGGCAAGAATTTAGCTGAACAAATTGCATTAAATTTAAATGAAATGAATCCTGATGTTACAGTTGTTTCAGAAACGAAGAACCTAAACGAAATAGTGACTGATGTAGAGTATTGGAAACAGTTCAATTGTGTGATTGCTAGTCGTTTCTTTGATGATAATTTCGAAAAATTATTAGATACGTTATGGGATCTAAATATTCCTTTAGTTGACGTCACATCAATTGGATTTTATGCAACTCTAAGAATTTATTATAAAGAACAAACAATTGTGGAAACTCACCCAAATAGTTTAGCTGATCTAAGACTCGACAGACCATGGGGAGAGCTGCAGGACTATATTGATTCCAAAGATTTAGAGAAATTAGATAATCAGGAATTTTCTCATATTCCATATAGTATCATTTTGACCAAAGTTTATCAAGACTTGGCCAAGAAAAACAATGGTAAAAGACCTAGCGGTAGAGATGTTAGAAAAGCCATTCCTCAATTAAGAAGAGATGATGAACTTAATTTAGAGGAGGCTTATAATCAAGCAATGCAAACAACGAAAGATTCAACCGAATTACCTTCAGATCTTCGAGAGATATTAAGCAATAAAAGCATAGATGAAATTACTTCCAATTCCCCAATATTTTGGATTTATGCTAGGGCCTTGAAAATGTTTTATGAAAAACATCAAGTTTTACCATTAAGTGGTGTTTTACCAGATATGGAGTCAGACACTTCAAGTTATATTGAATTACAACAATTGTACAGAAAGAAGCACAATGAAGATAAGCAAGAAATTAAAGAAACAGTTTTATCAATTTTAACAGAGAAGGGCAGATCAATTGATGAATTTAATCAGCAATATTTGGATGTTTTTATTAAGAATTGTAGATTCCTGCAGGTTCATACAGGCTCGAAAGAAGATATTAATAGTGATTTGTTTACATTGAATGAATGGAATTCAAATCTGATCACAAGTTTAAAAATTTATTTGTCATTTTTAGCGGTCTCTAAATATTTTAAAAGTGAAGGAGAATTCCCAAAACTGAAAGACAGATCCGAATTAAGAACAACTGCAATTGCAATGCTTTGTAAATATCAAGATCTAACTTTCCCTGACGGCTTAGAGAAAATTTTGGATGAGATTTGCCGTGCTGAAGGTCGGGAGTTGCATAATATTGCTTCAATAATGGGTGGTATTGTAGCTCAAGAAGTTATCAAGATTTTAACTAATCAATACGTTACCTTAGATAATTGCTTGGCGTTTGATGGTATTTCTTCCTTCGCTAGTTCCTGGAAGGTTTAAATAATGAGTTTAGAATTGTATAGTTGATTTTTACTTAGAGAAGGTACTAAAATAAATGAAATACAAAGAAATGGAGCAGCTCGAATTTTGGAAATTTCTTATCAACCGATAAACGATCGTAGCGCTAAAAGAAAAATAATCGAACAAAGCGATTTAATCAAGATTCAAAAACACCATCTTCCTGTAAATTCACAAACAAATAACTGTAAAATGTACTATTCCGAAGAAATAGGTATTCCGTCAACAGACAAATCAAAATGGAGACTCAGAACAACCGAATTGGGTGCTCAGCGTTGGGAATACCTCAACGACACATCCCCTAATGACATTCAAACCCCAACAACACAGTATTTACTAAACGATCCAAATTTCCAAAGATCACAACCCCCAAATCCTTCCCCTAAAACTGTGTTTGAATCAGCTCAGAATGGTGCTTCATTTTTCAGCTCTATCCAAGATGAATTTTCAGGAACGTGGCCAAATCAGTACAAAGGACCAATGTTCATGACTATTGGTTACGTCGCTTCTAATTATTTCACAAAAACTGAAATTTCAAATCCTAAAAAAGCAGAATTAATTAGATATTTAGTGAATACAGCCCACCCAGTTGATGGTGGCTGGGGGTTACATGAGGTTGATAAGAGTACTTGTTTTGGTACTTGTATGAACTACGTTATTTTAAGATTACTAGGGTTACCTTCCAATCATCCAACTTGCGTTAAAGCTAGAAAATTGTTATTGAAACTGGGTGGTGCTATTGGTAATCCACATTGGGGAAAGGCGTGGTTGGCTCTGTTAAATTTGTATAAATGGGAAGGTGTCAATCCTGCTCCGACTGAACTATTTGCATTACCATATGCAATTCCAATTCATCCAATGAAATGGTGGGTCCATACAAGAGCAATATATATTCCATTGGGCTATTTATCGAGTGCTAGAGTGACTTGTGATTTGGATCCTTTGTTAATTGAAATCAGAAAAGAAATTTTTACAAAAGAGTTCGATGATATTAATTTCAGTGAAAATAGAAACAATGTTTGTGGTATTGACCTATATTATCCTCACACATCAATGTTAAATTTAGCTAATAAAGTAATGGTTACGTATGAAAAATATAGGCCAAATTGGTTATTAAAATATAGTAATAAAAAGGCATATGAATTAATTTTAAAAGAATTACAAAACACTGAACATTTAGCTATAGCTCCAGTTTCAGGTGCTTTCAACTGTATAGTTTTATATATTGAACAGGGTTCCCAGGGTGACGATTTTGTGAAGGCTATGGATAGAATGAATGAAGAATTGTTTTTGGGACCGATGGGTATGACAGTTATGGGAACAAATGGTTCCCAAGTTTGGGACTGTTCATTTGCAGTCCAATATTACTTCTTGGCTGGGCTAGCGGAATTACCAGAATATCACAACACCATAGTGAATTCATTTAAATTTTTAATTAGATCACAGTTTGATTCGGATTGTGTTGGTGGGTCATTCAGAGATAAACGAAAAGGTGCATTCCCATTTTCAACAAAAGAGCAGGGATATACAGTTAGTGATTGCACGGCTGAATCGGTAAAGGCTATAATTATGGTTTTGCAATCTAAACATTTTAAAGATGTTCATGATTTATATGATGTTGAAAAGCTAAAAGATGCAATTGACGTTTTGTTATCATTACAAAATGTTGATTCATTTGAATTTGGTTCTTTTTCAGCATATGAAGTTATTAAGGCTACGCCATTATTAGAATTACTCAATCCAGCAGAAGTTTTTGGTAATATAATGGTTGAATTTCCATATGTTGAGTGTACTGATTCATCAGTCTTGGGATTAATTTATTTTCATCAACATTTTGATTATAAATACAAAGAGGTTGAATTGGCAATAAAAAGAGCAATCCAATACATTACTAATGCCCAGAACCCAGATGGTTCGTGGTACGGATGTTGGGGAATCTGCTTTACATATGCTGGTATGTTTGCATTGGAAGCTTTATCAGAAACCAAACAATATTATTCAAATAATGAAATAGTTAAGAAAGGTTGTGATTTCTTGGTTTCTAGACAATTAAAAGATGGTGGATGGGGTGAGTCAATGAAAAGTTCAGAAACTCATACTTATGTTAGTACGAAAAATTCCTTGGTTGTTCAGACAGCTTGGGTTGTAATTGGTTTAATCCTGGCTAACTATCCTAATAAAGAAATTATTGAAAAGGGCGTCAGATTGATTGTTGAAAGACAGCAAGTTAGTGGTGAATGGTTGTTTGAAGAAGTTGAAGGGGTTTTCAATCATTCATGTGCAATTGAATATCCCAATTATAAATTTTTATTCCCAATTAAAGCTTTGGGATTATTTGTGCAAAAGTTTGGTGATTTAAAATTATGATTGGTCCTGGGCATTTGGTATCTTACATATACTTGTATTAATTATAAAATAAATGCATTTTTTTCTTGATTAATGTACATAGTAAAGCAATATAAAAAGATTATAAAAAACTAAGAATATAAAGAAAAAACTATTTATTGAATCCTATCTAACTTTCTTCTTAATTTCTGAGTATTACCGACCAAGTTTTCAACATAGGAAGAGAATATATGGTTATCGTTCTTCAACTCTTCTTCTTTTTTATTCCAACAACTCAACAAACGTAATAAGTCATCTCTAATTTGACCCAATTCATGTAGTCTTATACCTAAATCTTCTTCATTCAATGAGGTGTAATAAGAAAAAGGTTGTAATTTTGAAAAGTAACTCTCTAAAGTAGCATTTGTATTTGAAAGTAAAGAATCTTTATCATCAATGTTTAAGGAGTCAAATTGTGGAATTAACTTAAATAATTCATCTTCACTTGTTTTATTTAAAGAATTTGTAGTTTCATCATCATAAATAGTTGAAGATAATTTCTTCCTAGACTGAGAGGGGCTTAATTCATCCAAATCAATGGGTATTTGTAAAGTTAAATATAATTGCCTTTTAATTAATGATTTCTTCCAATTAACTTGTTTAAGGTTTGTTGGTTCTTGAGTTAATCTTTCATAAATAGTTTCAGCTCTTGGGTCAAGCTTGAACACATCTTGCTCTAATGATTGCTTCTGGTGAATTGGAGATATGAGTAAATCATTCAAAATTGAATTTATTTTATCTTTGCTTTCATCAAACTCTCCATTGAACACCAAAACATCTGGATCTTGGAGAACTAATGATTGTTTTGGTGCAATTGTTTCTGGGACAGGAGTATGAGTAGGAGTAGCTTCATTTGAAATATCTTCATTTTCTCGTTGATCCTCTGTCAACTCTTCAAAATCACCAAAACCTTCGTCTTCTTCTTCAAAATCCCCAAAATCATCTTCTGAAATGGTGTGATCCGTGGTATTGCTATGATCATCATGAATTGATGTCAACTGGTCTATTTCCACTGTAACCGTATTTTGAACACCTTCGGTAGTCATTCTAGTGAGTCAGATTGGTTGCTTTTCTATACCAAAAATTGGAGAAATGTAGAGAGATGTACACCAACTAGTCTAAAGAACATGGACTGGGTCCAAAAAAACACATGTTCATTATTTGGGCCTTGTCAAATCGATCAAATATTCCAAAAATTTAAGTTTGAAAATGCGGCTTCTGAGGATTGAACTCAGGACCTTCAGATCTTCAGTCTGACGCTCTCCCGACTGAGCTAAACCCGCAAGATTATACTTTTGAAAAACTACTTGAATCCGAATATACTTTACTTTATCTGTTGATTATGGGAGTATCGGGTAACAAATCCAGTAGATATGTTGACCTTTACCAATTGTAGATATCCCCTTCGTGGTTTAAATACAACAGAGAGTATCATTGTAGATGAAGGTCTAACTATTGGAGATCTCTCCTTTGTGTCTCGTAATGTAAGATAACCTACGTAATTGGCAGCTGTGTAAGTATAAGTTGCTTTATATACTAAAAATGCTGTCGGAACTATGATGATCATAGTACATAAGATAGTTAATTCTACCTTTAACGATATGACGTACGCATAGCCAATAAGATAGCCAATTCCATCTTTAATGATATGGTGTACGTGGCATAAAGAAGATCCTCCCTGGTGAACCATTCCCATTAGTCAAATCGCAAATGGGACTGTATTGATTTTATATAAATACGAGGAATAATCCTTAATTCTAGGATTGATTTATATACTTATATAGTGAGAAGAATAGAGGTCAAGTCTTATCATAAATTAATTCCGGTTAGAATTCTTAGTATACAAAGCAACTTATACTTATACAGCCACCAATTACATAGGTTACCTCACCTTACGAGATACACAGGAGAGATATCCAATGGTTGCACCTTCGTATACAACAAGACCCTCTGTTGTATTTAAACCACGAAGGGGATATCTACAATTGGTAAAGGCCAACATATTCATTGAATTTGTTACCCGATACTCCGATAAATGCTAACCGGGATTAATTTATGATAAGACTTGACCTCTATTCCTCTCACTATATAAGTATATAAATCAATCCTAGAATTAAGGATTATTCCTCATATTTATACAAAGTCTATACATTCCCATTTGTGACTTAACCAATGAGGGTCTTCCTTATATCTCGTGCGCCATTGGTGTGCCACATCGCTGAATGTAGAGTTAACTATCCTATTTACTATGAGTATCATAATTCCGACATTGATTAAACAATTTATAGATATATATTAAAGCTTTTCCCACCAACCAACTCCTAATCTTGATTTAAACTCTTTCCAAGTTAACATTTTAACCTTTTTTTTTTGAATTGACGTTTGGCTTTTGAAGCGTAATTTAATATATTTTATTCTTTGAAAAATACCGACGAATTTATTTATCCCCCATATTAATAGTTTGGAATGTACATACTTTCATTTTATAATCTCCTTCATGATATGTAAAAGTTTTAAACAGATTTTAAGTTGCAATTTTTTTTATCTATCTATTCATCTTCTGATTTAATATATATATTATAATTTGAAAGAAAAAAAGACTTTCGTGCTCTGTCGAGATTAGAGGTTGCTAACGCTTAAATGTGAATCCCAACATGTTCACGATTGCTATACAGACCTCCTCTGCCTAATTGCCCCACAACATAATAATTAAGACTTTTCTCTGAATTTTTTGACGCTATTATCTTTAAAAATTCCACCCTTTTGTTTCATTTTTGGTTACGATGCACTAGTGGCGCTAGAGATATTATACAGCGAAACACTTATTGACCAAATTTAAGTTCTTAGTTGTCAACCCTGAGAAACAATAATCCCTTGATTTCTACCTCTTTACAAATAATATTTAAGCTTAAATATTAATTCGTTGCTAATGGATTAGTAATGTTGTTAAAACAAAATGATCAATTTTTCACTCATTGTTTGTCCGATAACTTTCCATCCTCCCAGTTTGATTCGAAGAAAAATGGGCTTGATCAATTCTTTTGATAACCATATAAGTGAAAGTATGCACCATTTAAAATGTTTAAAATGGATGGTGGGTGAGGCCAAAACAAAGTCAATTAGAGTTTCAAAATAAAAGTCTTAGGGACCCTTTAATAAAATATAATGAATAATAAAACCAATTAACATGTTAAAAAAAGTTGTAACAGAAAATAGGTAAATAAACTTTGAACTAACTAGGCAATGCTTATAAGTTTAAATAAAAAGATGTCCTAATCTAAAGGTGACATATTTCTAAATATAGTTACGTAAGTTTTACATAAGCGGAATTAAACTTTGTGGATTGCGCAATTACTGTCTTTTATGTAAAAAGCGGGTTTGGCCGAGTGGTTAAGGCGTCACGTTTAGGCCGTGATATCGCGAGATGCAAGAGTTCGAACCTCTTAGCCCGCATTTACTTTTTAAAAATTTTATATTTGTTCACGTGATCTGAGCACATGGTGAAACTCAGTTATAATGATGAGGTTTAAATGGACGGCTCGGTGGCTATGCTTTGGTTCGGAATTTGAGCATTTGACGTGATTTTCGCTGTGTTGAACATGATATTACGTGTTACATCCAAAGCTAGAAGTTGTGTACCGCCTACATGTGTAAAGAAGATGTCGAGAATGTTTGAAAGAAAGTACTGTTGTATCTAGTATAGGTTAAGATTTGATGTGGCTAGAAGAAAGAGAAGTTTGATCATTAGTGTGATGATGTTCGTTCGATGGTGGGTCTGCAAATAATATGTCCAGCCTGGCCTTCACATGAAAAATAACGTTCACTTTAAGAGCATGGCTCACAATCCTCTAACTTCTGGACAAGAGCTGGAAATGCGATGGCGGATAGCTGTGTATATCAAGTATGCTGCTCCACATACCAGGTCCAGGTAATTGGATCGGCATTAAAATTAAAGGTACGAGTAAAAACAGTAAACACCACCATTCTAGCCCAAATCTCGTCAATTCTGCTGCCAAACAAGCGTGAATTAGACTTGAAAGTGTACACTTTAAAGTGTTAGATTTTTGTGATTACGTACAATTGGGAAATAAAGAGAAACCTGCCACCATTCGGTTCTGACTAGAGGTTTTTGAAGCAGCTTGTCTCAAATACAGCCACCTAGTTAGCGTACCCAGTATCCCGTTGCATTTCATTTCACCCACCTGTGACCTTGTACTATACCATACACCACCTTCTTCAGTTCTTCCTTCAGCCCACCTCCGTGCACTGCAGCTAGATTCTCAAAGTGCTCACCACCTCTGCCACCGTCCACCTCAACGTCACCAATTTCTTCAATTTCTCGACCTCAACCCAACTCAACTCTGAAGGCAAATTAAAAAATTTTCTACTACAACCACAATCCTATCCTCTTCTTACTTGCTCCACCTCCTCCATCCCAGAAATATCTTATATCTCATCCTTTCTTTGTCTATAAGGCATATCTCTGCCTCTAACCTCCCCATTACCCTCTTAAACTAGAACTTCTACGCACTCATTCAACATCCCCGAGTTTGCTCTAGTCTGACTTCCCTTTTTTTACTCCCCTTCCTACACCTTCATTTGATTATATATACCTCTATCTACAATCAATCCTTTACAATCACATACCTTATCACTTAAAGAAAATACAAAAAATCCGCTTTCATCATGTCCAATTCACAGCAGGACAACAACAACAACATCCCTAATCCTAATTACGCCCCGGATTCGACAACTGTGAGAACAGCAGGTAATCGTCCAAGAACCATTCATGTTGCTCACAGACGATCTCCTAGTGAATTGACCACTTTAATGTGTATGTATATACCCTATTTTTAACCCTATTTATCAATTGAGTCATCTGCAGCTGATATATCTTGAACTTGTTCTCCAGTTTTCGTTTTGAACGTCGGAGGAACAAACGAGGAGCTATAAATAGTTTTCAACGTTGTTGCAATATTTTTTTCCATGGCCAACTTTTTAAAGGCAAATACTAACGACCATCTCTTATTATTCTAGTGGAGCAATTTAACCTACAACGTCAATTGGAAATTGTTCAGGCTCAGCAACAACAAATCTTACAACAGCAACAACAGCAAATGTCTCAGCCTGGAGGCAACTACTCCCAGTCTCAAGGTTACAACAACCAAGGAGGTGGCTTTAATTTCCAAAGTGTTTTAATGCCTCCACCTGGTGGTAATAATAACCAGAAGAGAGGTAGTGGCCATCATAGAAGATCGTCAAGTAATATTTCCAATCCAGATAATGCTCAAGACAGTTCATTTCAATCTCCAAGAAATCACAGAAGGGCCCAATCATCTGTGGCTTCTGCCAATTATGGTCATAATAGAAGACATTCTTTGGGCTTATCTGAAGCAAAGAGGGCTGCTGCCGAAGCTCAAGCTCAAAGACAATCTCCTTCAAAACTATCAATCTCTTCTACTTCAATGTCTGAAACTGCAAGTGACTCTAACACTTTAGGTGGTCAATCAAATGCTACTTCACTAATGGCACCTCCATCTTTTAAATTTCCACCTTCTCCAAAGTTATCAACTACCCCAGATGATGGTTTTGAATTATCAAGAGGCCATAGCAGAACAAGATCTAGTTTATCAACAACCAATGAAAGATCACCTCAAAGATCTTTTCAATTTCCACCAAGGGATAATTCAAACACATTAGCACCACCAGCTCCTAATTTCTCAGGTGGTCGTCAATCATTAGGTAACGTTAATCATAGAAGTACTGCTTCTGATATGAGTAATAATTGGAGAAAACAACAACCTTCAACTCCTAATCAAAGTTTATCATATGCTGCAGGTACTTTCGAACCACCATCTTTTACTCCGAGTCACAGACCAAGAGGTTCCTATGGAGGCTCAGTTTCTTCAATTTCTCAATTCAATCAGTCTCAGAATGGCCAGCAAAGAAAATCTTTATTTGCTCCTTACTTACCCCAAAATTCTTTACCTGAATTAATTAATGAAGGTAGATTAGTTACTGGTACTCTACGTGTTAATAAGAAAAATAGATCCGATGCTTATATTTCCACCGATGGTTTATTAGATGCTGATATTTTCATCTGTGGTTCAAAAGATCGTAATAGAGCTTTAGAGGGTGATTTAGTTGCAATTGAATTGTTAGTCGTTGATGAAGTTTGGAATTCCAAAAGAGAAAAGGAAGAAAAGAAAAGAAGAAAAGATAACATTTCAACCAGACCCGGCACCGAATTTAGCGATGATTTACACAATGATGCTTCTACAAGTTACAGTTCAAGCGCAGGTGGAAACACTTCTAATAGTACTGATTCAAATAATAATTCTAGATTTGACAGCTCACCATCGTCAACAGCTCCTTCTTCTGCCAAGACTTCTGGCTCGTTAAACAGAAGAGGTTCATTAAAACAAAGACCTACCCAAAAGAAAAATGATGATGTTGAAGTCGAGGGCCAATCTTTATTATTAGTTGAAGAAGAAGAAATTAGCGATGAATTCAAGCCATTATACGCTGGTCATGTTGTCGCTGTCGTTGATCGTATCCCTGGTCAATTATTCTCAGGTACTTTGGGCTTATTAAGACCATCACAGGCTGCTAAAGAAGCGAGAGAAAACAAAGATAAAGACAAATCCAAAGATAGTGCCCCTAGACAAAATAATAGACCAAAGATTGTTTGGTTTAAGCCAACTGATAAAAAGGTCCCATTAATTGCTATTCCAACCGAACAAGCCCCAAAAGATTTTGTCGAAAATCATGAAAAGTATAATGATCAAGTATTCATTGCTTCAATTAAGAGATGGCCAATCACTTCCTTACATCCATTTGGTACTATGGTTTCTAAATTAGGTAAAATGAATGAAGCTGAGGTTGAAGTTGATTCTTTATTAAGAGATAATAACTTTTTATGTGATGAATATCCCGATGACGAAAGTAAGTATATGACTGATATTGCCGATATTAAACCTGCTTTAGCAAGTGGTGACAGAAAAGACTTCACTGGTGAATATGTTATTGCCTTCTCTCAAACTGGTGTTTTCTCCGATCATGCCTTACATGTTAAAATTATTTCTGAGAGTAAGATTGAATTAGGTATTCATATTGCTGATGCTACTTATTATATCAAGCAAGATTCTAGTTTAGATAAAAGATCCAAAAAGAGATCACATTCTGTTTTCTTACCTCAAAAAGCTGTTAATTTATTCCCACAAAAAATCAATGATTTAATTTCTTTTAAAGAAGGCGAGAAAGGTTTAGCTTTGTCTATTGTTTTTGAAATTGATTCTGCTACTTTTGATATCGATGATGTTTGGATGGGTGAATCCATTGTTGAACCAAAACAAAGGGTTGACTATTCTGTTGTCGATTCCATTCTGAATAAAACTTATGTCGAAAAAGGTACAAATGATGCCACTGCAGGTTATATTACAACATTATCCTTAATTTCAAGAGGTCTGAGAAGACGTAGATTAAACAATCCTGACTTAGATATAGAACCAATTTTACCACTATTAGATCAACTGGATGATGAAAGAGTTAAATTATCTTTGAATATATTTGATACTATTCCCTCAACTTCAATGATTGATGAAATATTCCATAACGTTAATGCTGCAGTTGCACAAAGAGTTCATGCTGCATTAGGTGATAGAGCTTTATTAAGAAAGTATCCAATTCCAACTTTGACTAAATTTGAAGCTTATTCAAGAAAGGTTGCTAACTTAGGTATTGAACTTGATACTACAAATGCGTCTACTTTCCAAAACTCTTTATTGAATATTAAAGATCCAATTAAGAGAAATGCAGTTGAAACAATTCTAATCAAATGCATGCCAAGAGGTAAATACGTTATTGCTGGTAAGACAGATGTTGATGGTTTAGGCCATTACTTATTCAATTTACCATCTTACACTCATTTCACTGCACCATTAAGAAGATATGCTGATATAATTGTTCACAGACAATTTAAAGCTGTTATTAAGGGGCAGGCTGAAAACTATAGGGATGATATTGATTCATTAAAAATGAATAGTGACTATTGTAACTTTAAGAAAGATTGCGCTAAAGCAGCACAAGAACAGGCCATTCATTTATTATTATGTCAATCTATTAATGAAATGAGCAAGGAAACTGGCCAAATTTTATGCATGGGCACAATCTTACAAGTTTATGAATCTTCCTTTGATGTTATCTTACCTGAATTTGGTATTGAAAAGAGAGTTCATGGTGACCAATTACCATTACGTAAAGCTGAATTTGATAAGACTAATAGAGTTTTGGAATTATATTGGGAACCGGGTGTTGACGCTGCTACTTACGTTCCAGAAGACGAAAGAAAACCGTTATCATACAGGGCATCAATTAAGAACAAGTATAGATCTACTTCAAAAGAAGCTGCTTCTACTCAATCTTCTATTCCACAAAGTTTAGTCGATAAATTCTCTAAATTAAACTTATCTGTTCCTCATGTAAAATCATTAGAATCTAAAGGTGACTCATTATCTCCATATTTGAAGGAATGCATCACTCGTATTGACGGTGACAATTACATTCAAGAAATTAGAGAATTACAAAAGGTTCCAATATTATTGAAATCTGAAGTTGGTATGACTTTACCATGTTTAACTGTCCGTACCTTAAACCCTTTTGCTGAAGTTAAAAAAAATTAAGAAAGAATATTTTCATTCTTTAATTAATTTGAATACTTGTTTTGCAGAGCCCGTTTTTTTGTTCTATTTTTTACGATCATTTCTACTATCACATATATTAGTTTCATTCCTTCCGTTTCGTCTATTGCTTTTGTCTTGACGTTGCTCTACTATTTTTTAAGTTTTATCGTGTTATCGAGTTTTGTTTGATGCTTCTTTTCCGTTACTATTTTTTTTCATTTGCGTTAGGTGATATCTGCTTTTTATTGTTTATGTTTTCGTTGTTATTTCCCATTCACTATCAATTATTATCTTGCATATTTTCTTATGTTTTTTTTTTTTTTGTTACACTCTTTATTATTATTATTAACTTCCAACTAATTTACGCTCTTTTTAATGAACTTATTTCCTTTTTTATCTAATAATTTGCCCTATATATATGACTGTTATTTTAGCAAGGCTTGTTCCCCATCCTTTCCAAATATTTTTTAATTTGAGTTTCTTATATTTTTTTATTATTTATCATCCTTTCATTTTTGTATGTCTTTGTTTTTCCGTTGTCTTTTCATTTATATCAAATTTAATAATTTTTAACCACATTTCTACAACCATAAGCATATTATAAATAGTTTATGATTCGATCATGGATTATGAGTTATTTTTAATTAGTAGCTGTGCTATAAACCATAAAACGTACACGAGTGAGTAAATACTTCAAGGTTAAAACGACAAAAGGTAAAATTATAAATATAATAAAATGCAAAACATCAAAACAAAACACAAAAGAGAATGAATGTTCAAAAAATAAAACTGGAAACAGTGATATAAAAGGTTTTAAAGAGGAGGGGAAAGAAGGTAAGAGATAATTAAAAACTAAGGAAAAGAGTAAGTAAAAAAATAATTATTAAAAAAAGCACAAGAAGCAAAATAAACCAATTGAAAATGCAAATGAAAAGAAAAATGAACTATTTTTTTTGAAAGCAATCAAATAAATAATGAATGAAAAAAGTTAAAAACAGAAAGACAAATGCTTTAAAGAAACGCACAAGCATAAATAAAATGAGTCATTAAAAAACGTATAAACAGAAAAAAAAAAGAAACACTGAACTGAAAGCCATCACTAATTAGAGGATCATCTACGAGCATTTCTAACGGAACCTAGAAGTGAATGAGAGGACTTCAATTTTGGAGGAGCTGTGGTAGTAATAGGGGGAGAAGAAACCGATCTTGAGGAAAGGTGAGTTCCACCTAAAACATATTTTCTTGGTTGACTATGGCGGAAAGTTTGTGATCTTTCCAATTCAACCTTTTGATCCAGCGCAAACGGTTCATTATATTGATCTTCATCCTCATCATCATCTGCAAGTAAATCATCTGTATTTCTTTCAATCAAATATTTCAATGAGTTGAACCAGATGTTGTGACGTTGTCTTGTTGGACAGGTAATCTTGATTGATTTGTCTTTCGAATGAACAACAATACTCTTATGGAATAATCCAGGTGGCAATGGGTTGTTATCTTCCACAGATTCAACAGAAACTATGGCAAGAGCTCTAATTTTGTTGGAAGATGGATCATTGAAAACAGGGTTAGAACTGGACCAGTATAATGTTAAGCTGTAAGGATGAATCCAGAAAAATCTTTCATGTCTACTTTCCGACATAGAAGACAAGGGACCAAGCTTTCTGAAATATTTGTATAAATATTCACCAATAATAGTTTGTGTGATAGCAGCAATCATTTCGTGTTTAGAGGTAATTATGGTGTGGACACTACGTAAAGAATGCATGGCAGAACTTGGAACTCTATCAAGTTCAGTTAAGGAGAATTGATTTCCGCTGTTAAGAGAAGGAGAATGGTTTGGAGTAACAGCTTGATTAAATTTTTGACTACCAGATTTTTGAATAGGTCTTGGACTGTTGCTAAACTGATGAGGTGGGGCTCTTGTAGAAATTGGAGTTTGAGAAACTGATCTGAACTGTTCTACAGCAGGGCTAGAAGGGGCAGTACTAAACGACGAAACCATACTTGTTAACTCTTCAGTAGGAGAAGCCAGGCTCTCAGGGTGTTTAGCAGCAGTTGGTGAAGTAGCTTTATTTATCTTGTAAAATTCATGACTCCTTAATAGTTTATTATAATAAGTGGAAGGTAAAACAACCACATGAGGAACATCCGGTTTTCTTGAAACAGTAGTAGCAACAAATTGATTTTCTGGAATAACCATCAGGCCCTGGCTCTTAGCTTCAATGACTAAGTCGTCCTTAGTTAGATCACCTACTTCTCTCTTTGAATTAGCCTTACTTTCTGGAAGTAATGTGAGATTCAATTCAGCAGCTTTAGCAGCAAGATCCTGGGAAGTGATACTACGTCTTTTCAGTCTTTCAACTTCAGTCTTAGAAAACACCTTCAAACCTAAATCATGAGCATAACGTTGTAGACTTTCCTTAGTGAGTAGAGGTGGAACTTCTTCACCTGAAACAGCAACGGGCACTGCATTGCTTGCACTCTGTTTTTCTATGACAGAAACACCCAAGCCAGCTGCCAATTCTCTCAATTTGGAAATATCGGGATGTTGATTTTCTCTTAACATCGATAATTCAGCTGCTGGAACAAGTTCCATACCCAGAGTAGCTGCTTTAGATTTCAGGAAGGTTCTATCATTAGCTTGGGAACTTTCCTCATATATAGGATTATCAAGAACAATAGTACTATCGGGTCTGATTGAACTTGTTGGTCTAATGGTACTTGCAGGTCTAATTTCACTATCAGGTCTAATTGTTTGAATTTCAGCAGTACCAAGATGAATATCCGTTGTTTCATCTATTGAAGTAGCATTATCATCATCTGTTTGACCAATTGGAACTAGCATGTAACCATACCTTCTCGCCTCTTCTCTTAATTTGCTTTCTTCAGTTTCAGTAGCAGGTTCAAATAAAGCGTTAACATCACTATCAGATTCACTTCCTTTCTGACTATAAGCATCAACAAATCCACTATCGGTACTATGATAACCACCTGAAGATTCACCATACAAAGAATTATTGGCACGAGTTCCACTAGCAGCATCCAAATACAATGAAGAATCGGTACCAGTAGAATTAGTTATAATAGATTCTCTGGCCCTTCCACGATCAGGGATCACAGAATAGCCTATGCCAGCTAACTTCTCAACAAGATATTCCTTTGAAGGATTTTCAAGTTTTTTGTTCAATTCAGTAATTTGCAAGTCCTTAGCAGTAGAAGAGGGGTCTCCATGACCAGCAGTAGAACCTCTATTAGAACCGAGACCTAGCAGAGAAGAAAGTGGATTGGTGAATCTCTTTTCGCCAGTGATAACAGGAGAGACGGTTGGATTAACAATTGAAATGTCGTCATTAGAAACTGTTGGATTAAGACTGGCAGTTTCACCTTCGACGAGTCTAGCATCTTTCATAGATAATAAATTATCAGCAGAAATAGGATCTTGAGTCTTCAATCTTTCAATTTCAGCAGTCTTAACAGCTAAATCACTCTTCAAATCATTATATTCCTTGGCTGAAACGGCAGCCAAACCAGCAATACCAACAGTTGCCATTTCAGTCTTCAAACTACTATCATGATTCTTATCGTCCTTATTCTTATACGCAGATAATTGCTGTTCTAGATTAGCTATTTGTAATTTCAAAGAATTAATTGACTTATCTCCACCAGTAGAAACAGAGGTAGTATTAGTAGATTCAATGGAACTTGCCTCGGATAATGGAGCAAGAATAGATTTAGATTGAGTAGAAGGTGGTGTGAATTGAGGCTGTGAAGTGGATAATTGAAGTTCATTACGTTTATAGTCCAATTTTGCTTGAATATCTGCTAACTCTTTGGCTTTAGCGTCTATTTCAGTCTTCAATTCACTTAATTTGGCACTTGCATCAGCAAGTTCATTGGAATGATCAGTAGATGATTTAGGATGAGCAATAGGAATAAAAACACCAGCATCGGTAAATTCAGAATCTGATTCGATTTCCTTGTCTAATCGTTCCTTAATGGAAGATAATTCTTTCTCTTTAACGACTAATAATTCCTTTAATTCAGTAAATTCATCGACAGGGACAGTGACCATACCATGCAATTCTGATTTCGACTTCAGATATTCAACATCTGGATTTTCCAATTGCCTATTGAGAGTAGCAGTAGTTGTATGTTTATCAAATAATTCAGCTTTAACCTGCTCTAACTCGCCATGCTTATCAGAAATTTGACCTTCTAGTTCCTGAATTTTTGAAACATTATCATTTACAGACTTGGTTAACTCTTCGTGCTCTCCTAGAGGAATAGCAACTAAACCATGAGATTCAGACTTAGACTTAACATAATCAAGATCAGGGTTAGCTAATTGTCGGTTCAGTTGTTCAACTTGAGATTGTTTAACAGCCAATTCAGCTTTAACATCTTCTAATTCGGTGTGTTTTTGAGCAACTTGACTCTCTAAATCTCCAATCTTACTCATCTTAGCATGAACAGAGTCATTGAGTTCTTTATGTTCCGACATTGGAACAGCAATGAGGCCATGTAAGCCTGACTTAGATTGAACATATTCAGCATCCGGATTTTCCAGTTGCTCAGTCAATGACTTAATAGTAGAATCTCTGTCACCAAGTGTGGACTTAGATTGTTCTAACTCAACCATTTGATCAGCAACTTGAGCCTTCAACTTTTCAACAAGACCTTGAGCATCAGTTAAGTTATCCTTTAATTCTTGATGGACTGGGATTGGAATTGGAATAAAACCATGAGAACCAGACTTACGTTTGATATAATCAACGTCAGGGCTTTCAACTTGTTTCTTCAAAGAAGCTAACTCCGTAGACTTAGAAGCTAATTCATCAGACTTCAATTTCAATTCTTCTAAAGTATCATTCAATCTTTGATTCAAGTTCACATGATCAGAAACTGGAACAGGAACAAAACCGTGTTCAGTAGCTCTAGATTTGAAAAGTTCAGGATCTTCTAATTGTTTCTTTAATTCAGCCAATTCTACATCTTTAGAAGCTAATTCATCAGACTTCAGTTTCAGTTCGATAGCAGTATCTTCATTTTTCTTATTCAATTCAAAATGCTCAGAGGCAGTAACTGGAGCAAAACCATGATCAATAGCTCTTGATTTAACGAATTCAGGGTCATCCAGGGATTTCTTTAACCCAACCAATTCCTCATGATCAGCTATTGGAACAGGAATAAAACCATATGCAGTAGATTTAGATTTAACAAATTCAGGATTGTCTAACTGTTTCTTTAATGCAATCAACTCGGAGTCTTTAGAAGTTAGTTCATCAGACTTCAATTTCAATTCTTCAGCAACACTATTTAGTTTATTATTCAAATCAGCGTGAGTTGCATTTGGTAAAGCAACAAAGCCATGGTCGACGGCTTTAGACTTAATGAATTCTGAATCTTCTAATTGATCCTTTAAGTTGCATAGTTCATCTTGTTTAGAAGCAAGTTGAGTTTCTAAATCAGAAAGTTCTTTATTTCTAAAATCTAAAGATTGTTTTTGGTCATCAACATCCTTCTTCAGAGCTTCGTGTTGTGTAGCTAACAATGTAACCAAACCCAAAGCCCCAGCCTTGGACTTGATAAAGTTTTCAGACGGATGTTCTAACTCTTCTTTAACTTTAACCAACTCTTCACCTCTTTGAGATAATTGGGTTCTAGCAGTTTCTAGATCTTCTTCAATATCAGCTAATTTAACAGAAACGGCTTTCAATTCGGCAGATTTGGTTTCGAGTTCAGCTTGAGCTTGCTCAGCAATAGTTGAATCATTCTTCAATTTTTCATGTGCACCAACTTCCAAAACAGATAAACCACAAAGAGCTGCCAGCTCTTTAACAAAATCTTCATTGGGTTCTTCAACGTTAGAAGACAATTTATTCAATTCGTTATAATATTCTTTTGGAAGAACTTGGAAGTCATTAGATTCCAAGAATTCTTTAGATTCATCAATAGTAATCTTCTTCTCTTTTAATTCAGCATAATCATGTAATGTGATGACTTTGTAACCCAAATCTTGAGCCTTTTCAGTAACATAATCACTAGAAGGGGATTCGTAAGAAGTACTGATCTTGGTTTGGTTTTCAATCAAAGCTCTCAACTCAGTGAGTGAAGACTTGAAGTCAGAAGAGGAAGGATCCCTTAGTTTAGAAATAACAGCATCAAATGACGATCCTAATGAAGAGAACAGATCCAGAAGAGCTAAATAAGTTTCCCTGGTTAAAGCAACCATACCTGATTTTTCAATTCTGTCAATTAATTCAACAGTAGTCAAAGATCTCTTTGAAGAAACAATCAAACTATCGTAAGAAGAAGTAGATAAAGCAACTAGGCCCATAGAAGCACATTTCTTCTTTAGTATATCCATAGTTTCAACACCCTCAACATGTCTTACCTTAGAGGATTGAGGAGAAGCTGGAGCTTCAGTATTAGCAGCAGTAACCAAACTGTCATATTGACTCTTAGGGATTGAAGTGTACCCATTTTTGTTTAAATTAGAAATCAAGTAATCAACAGAAGGCTTTTCAGATGATTTCTTTAGTGCCGCAATTGAAGCTGCAGCCATACCCAATAGGCCACCTGCTGCAAAGCCAGTAACGGAAGTTATTTCGGAAGAAGAAGAAGGAACAGATTTAGTCTTAGAAGTATCTAGAGTTTTTATTGAGTCGACGAATTGTTCGTAATCGTTAACTGGAATTAAAACAAGACCAGCCTCAGAAGCCTTGGAGCCTATATAAGCATTAGTTGGTGATTCAATATTATGTTGTAAAGTTTGAATCTTAACATCCTTTAATTCGATTTCTTTTGCGAGCTCTTCGAGCAACTTATTCTTGGAATTAATTTCTTTAACAATATCATCACTTCCTCCCCCTGAAACCGAAACTGGAACAGGAACCACAGAGGAGGTTATATGTTCTTCTGATTTAACAACAATATGTTCAGTGCTTGAATTGGTGGAAGATGGGAACATTTCCTTTGATTTAACATTCAAAGCAGGTTTCTTGAAAACGTCATATTCCTTAGCAGGAACGAGAACCATATTAAGAGCTTGAGCATGAGAAGTGATATAGGACAAGTCTGGTGATTCATGCGTAGCTTTCAATTCAGATATTTCAGTATCTTTAGAAGTAATTAGTAATTTGAAATTTTCAATTTCCTTTTCTTTAAAGGCTAGAGTTTCTTCAGCAACAGCAACGCTCTTAGTGAAAGAATCCAGGTCAGATTGAAGCTGTTTGTGGTGTTCGGAGTCAACAACAACCATACCATGTGACGTAGCCTTCTCATAAATAAAGTCAATATCAGGAGCATCTAACTTGGATCTTGTAGATTCTAATTCAGCGTTCTTAGACGATAAGTCGGACTTATGAGAATCCAGTTCTTGTTGAGTAGAAGCCAAAGTATCGGTGAAATTCTTCAGCTCTTCTTCCTTAGATGATAGATCAGCTTCATGAATTTCAATTTGCTTTTGAGCCCCAACTAAATCTAATTCGGCTTTCTTTAATTGTTCAGATTGCGAGTCAACTAAGGATATATGTTCTTCTAGTTCCTTCTTCATAGAGTGATGCTCCTTCATTGGAACGGGAACAAGACCAAGCCCCTCAGATTTAACCTTAATGTATTCAACATCAGGTTCTTCAACTTGTTTCCTAAAAGTATCTAAATCAGACTTCTTTTCGGATAGTTCAGTTTCTAAAGCTTGCAATGATGAATGTTTATCTTTCAATTCTTTTTCCAGATTTTCCAAAGCTGTATGCTTATCCAATAACTCCTTCTTTAATGATTCCAATTCTTCAATTTTCAAACTTAATTCAGATTCTCTATCTTTTAAAGCAGATTTATGAGATGCCAATTCTTGCTTTTGAGCAACAACTTGTCTAGAAACAGCACTATATTCTTCCTGCGGTAGGACATGTAAGCCATGGGAATCAGCTTTCTTAGTAACATATTCAATATCGGGCTTCTCTAATTGGGCCTTCAAAGTTTCGATTTCGGCTGATCTGGACAGTAAATCAGTCTTTAATTCAGAAATTAATTGTTCCTTAGAAGCAACCAACTCTTCACCATCTTTTATTGCCTTGGATTTTTCATCTAACTCCTTGGAAGTCTTTTCATGATCAATGATTGGGATAGCAGTCAGGCCTAAAAGAGCAGCAGAATTACGGACAAAGTCAGAAGATGGTTTTTCGATCTTGGTCTTCAAACTTTCAATTTCAGTAGACTTATATTCTAAGTCCGCTTTTAATGCCACAATTTCTTTTTCTCTAGATTCAACTAATTCCCGGGTATCTTTAATAGTTTTGGCTTTTTCATCTAAATCTTTAGAAGCTTTTTGATGTGCAACAATCGGAATAGCAGTCAGGCCAAGAAGAGCTGCAGAACTACGAACGAAATCAGCAGATGGTTTAGCAAGCTTGGATTTATGTTCACATAATTCTTTCTTATTAACTTCAAACTCTTGAGAAACAGATGTTAATTCTTCATTCTTTGTAAATAATTCATCATTCAACGCAACAATCTTCTTATCTTTAAATTCAACAGCTTGGGTCAATTCAGAGATACTTGAATTATTGGACTCAATGGTTTCATTTAATCTAGCAATCTCACTTTCTTTAGAGATAACGGCTTCTCTCATATCATTAATTTCGTTAGTCTTACTATTGACGGTTTCCTTTAGTTCAGAAATTTCTTTAGATTTAGTGGTGACAGAACCAGCCAACTCACCCATCTCCTTCTCTTTAGAAACAATATAGTATTTCAACTCAGTAATTTCATTAGTTTTACTAGTAAATTCACCTTTCAGATGATCAACTTCTTTTTGATGAGAATCAAGAGAATCTTTCAATTCACTAATTTCTTTATGCGTGGAGGCGATAGTAGTATCTAATTCGCCAATCTTCAAATCTTTAGTATTCAAAGTTTTCTGTAATTCAGAATGTGCAACTTCTCTGGCTTTCAAAGTTTCACTCAAAGTAACATGCTTCTTTTCATAATCATTTAAATTAGATTTTAAGTCATCATATTCGAGAGAAGGTAATGCAAAATAACCGAGTTCTTTAACTTTGCCACTTAAGTAATCAGGGTCATTAAACTGATGATTTAAAATCTGAATTTCTTGATCTTGTTCAGCAAATTTATTTTCAATTTCTTGATATTCAGTTAATGGTAATAATTTCAAGCCGAATTTATCAACCTTCTTTAATAAAACTTCTTCGTCAATTTCATCATAATTAGCAACTTTAACTAGTCTATCATATTCAGACTGCTTAACAGGAACCAAACTATATTCTTCACATTTTTGTTTCAAACTATCTAGAATAGCACTCGTATGCTGTTCAGAGCCAGTGCTTGGCAAAGCTAGTAGACCTAATGCAGCGGCACTGGCAATAGCCGTTTCTTGAGAATGGTTACTTGGCTTGACTATCAAAGACTCATATTCAGATTCAGAGATTAATTTCAATTTATGTTGCTTAGCGTATTCTTCGATTTCTTTGAAGGATAGTTCCTTTGGTGTGGTAGCATCAGATAATTCTTCAGAAAGAAGATGAGGACGAGGAGACAATGGAGAGGATAGGATATCACGAGAACCAAAAGATCTACCAGTAGCAGAGGTCTTAGTACTTTTCACGCTAATAACATCAGTACCAGCATCATTAATAATGTCAGAGGCATCCTCAAAATCCTCTTCATCATCGTCAGATTTCACTAAAGCAGGGATATTTCTCAAACGTGATGGAGAACTATGAGTAGTAGCTTGATCATCAACACCTTCAAAGTTTTCCCAATCAACATCGCCAGTATAGGAAGAATCAGTGGTATCAATATAAGATAAAGTTTTGCTTTGTCTTTTAGAAGGAGATAAGCCAGAGGTATTATCCAATTGCAATTTCTTTCTCATAAATAATTTAACTTTATCGTGAGAAGGGGAAGGAGAAGTACGTTGGCCAGATTGATTAGATTCCAATTGATTTAATAAATCGTCATTGTCATGTTTAATCTTAAGCAGACTGTGTCTTAACTTAGTGATTGTTCCGTAAGCATGATCTAAACTCGATTTCAAAGTCTCGGCTTCTAAACCTTTACTTGAATCTTTTAATTCTTTCATTTCTGCATCCGAAGGTTGAAGTAGTATAGATTCATCAAAGTCAAAACTTTCATCAGTATCAAGTCTCAAAGAAACTTCTTTTAATTGTGGTTGCTGTTTTGTTGCAATTTCTTTAGCTTCAGTTAATTCAGTTGATAACGTTTCAACCTTTTGAACCAATTGATCATTTTCATCGTTCAAACTTGAATTTCTGGCTTTTAATTCATTCAGAGATTCTTTCAATTGGGTTAACTTAGTGACGGATTCAGATTCAAATTCCACCTTTTGAATTTTTAAAGTTTCAACTTGAGATTTTAATTCATCAATAATTGATTCATTTGAGGTCTTATCTTGAAAAATTTTAGAAAAGTCAGATTGAGTTCTAGCTAAAGAATCCTTTAAGGAACCATTTTCTGTTTCTAAATCCCAAATTTTATCGTTATATTCTTCTTCTTTCTCACTTAATTTCTTGTTTATTAGAGTTAAATTATTAATTTGTTTTTGGAAAGTATCAATATCAATTTCTTTTAATTTAGCCTTTAGTTGCTTATTTTCATATGCCAACTTTCTGGATTCGACCAATAGCCCATCACTTAATTCACTTAAGAAGTCAACATTGTTATTATTTGGACCAGCAGCATTAGGGTTATTTGGTAAAGTTGGCATAGACAATCTCTGTCTACCAGCTAGTTTCTACATAAAGAAAAACATTTTAGCGTGATAGTTAGTATACATTAGTTTCACTGAATAGGGTATCTTGCAAAATTAGCGAAATTGCACAACATTGGGAAAATCACCCAATCATGCTTTCTAAAACTAAAAAAAGAATACATACTCTTGCAGTTAGTCGTAATTCATCAGGCTGCTGACTACCGCCACCGTTATTAGAGGTAGAGGTAGAGGGGGATGGGGTTAAGGCAGTAGGAGCAATCACTGGGGGTAAATGTATTTCGGGTTCATTTGAACTGGATTGTGCAGGTTTTCTCTTATTGAGCTTCTTTTGGAATTCAAATAATTGGTTTTTCAAATCATGTGTGGAGGACCTTTTGGGCGACGTTTCCTTAAGAGCCCTATTTGAAGGGGTATTGGACGACATGATTGAAGAGAGTGACTGCGGGAAATGTAACCGCTATGGAGAGACGTTCGACGTAAAGGTTGTTGTGTAAGTAGGAACCAGGTCTGTTTCTTTTTCAAACCAAAACCCAAAACCAAAACCAAAACAGCAGTTCACCAAGATCGACTGATCCAATTGGGATCTCCTCTTCCAGACGCGCGTCTGAATCACCCGTGCACCAGGGACACGCCTTTGATTTATCATGTCAAGCTAGCTAGCTAGCCTTACGCTATCTGATCTCCGAGTGCTCTGGTTCTTCCATTCCTAATCTTATCTCTAACAAACCCATCTTCTCGTAATGGTATGTCCATTTGCATCTCCTGTATTACCTCTGAGCTTCAGGAATGATCTGGAAATGTTTGCAGCCACCATTCTCAGATTCCTGGACGAAGGAAAACGCCTTAGCATGTCTCAATCATCAAAGAAAGATTTATCTTACTAACCTGCATGTACCTGTGAGGAACTTCCATTCCTTAACATAACTCATTCTCACAGTTAGGACTTAAAAGAAAACAAAAAGAAAGCAAGACCAGACCTGTGGTCCAGCAAGTCAGTGTTGCTCTGACCAGAGCTAAAAGAGATTTACATGAATATGAAGATATCCCTTCAGTTGCCATCTCATATAATCCCGAAAACCCAATGAAAATTAAATTGGTTGTTACTGCAAATGAAGGTTATTATTCAGGTGGAAAATTCGAATTTGATTGTCAAATTCCTGAAGAATATCCAAACAAGGCACCAGAATTTAAATGCTTACAAAAGATTTATCATCCAAACATTGACTTGGAAGGTCATGTTTGTTTAAATATTTTAAGAAATGATTGGAAACCAACATTGACTTTACAGCTAGTATTTGCCGGTATTTTGCATTTGTTTCTACAACCAAATCCAAATGATCCTTTAAATAAGAATGCAGCTAATGATTTAGCTAAATATCCAAAGAAATTTGCTGAACATGTTCAAGAGTCGATGTATGGTGGTTACGTTGATGGTGAAAAGTTTGATAAAGTTAAAGAAGGTACTTATAGAAGAAGTTACTACTAGTTGCCTTAACTTTACAATATATACTTAACTTCTAAGTATGCATTCCTCATATTACATTATTTTTTTTTCTATCCGTCATTAGAAGTATAGTTTATTTGAGCTAGAGCAGTGTTTTAGATTCTAATATAATTATACGAATTCTACTTTTTCTATCGTTCTTTATCGTAATACCTCAAATACGAAATGATTTATAAGATCATACAGTTTATTCACTTTCAATTAAAGGGTATATTTTGATATTGACTTATTTCGAGTAAGCAGATATCACTTTAGAAACTAATTTACTTTGAAAATGGCAAATAATAATCTTCTAGTCTCATAGAGAATTCTTAGAGAAGAAATGATAACTTATTTAAATCAGGAACTGAAGTGAGAAATTAATAATTCAAGAAATACGACAGAAATTATGTGACTAGTTACCCTACCTTAAATTAGGGGGTGCCATGTGGTAGATAGGTTAAAATGACTCAAGCCCCACAATAAGTCATTACTATTCAAGGACTCCATCCGAATTAGATAGCCAAACAAGCATACCTTCTAGCTTCAGAATTCAGGCTTAGTTATCCGTCTATAGTCCGATTTATTACACTTAAGTCCAAACTCCGGGACACTCTACTCGACACCCTACAGCGAGCATACATGCTTACCTGGTTTCGCCCCTTTAATTTAATAATTAATTCAATGCGAATTTTCATCGATCGGTCAACGATAACATATTATCAGAGGTATAAAAAACGGTATAAAAATGCAGGAAAGGGAAAAATGCCATGAGACGAAGTAAAATATAAGAACAGTACAGAATAAAACCAGAAATAAAAACACAATGTTTCTTTGAGCAAGTAAAATAGCATTCATGTAAATCGTTAAGAAAAATTCAAATTAGAAAACACCATAAAGAGTAGCAACTTGTGAGAGAAATGAGATGCAAAAGAGAAACCCTGGTATATTTAATATCCAATTAAATATGACCAAACAACAACCATTCAAACCTTAGAATGACCATTATGACTAGCTTCACCATCAGTCGACACCTCAGGAACAAAATATGTGTCTGGTATGGAATAAGTTTCAGCATCCCCGTTGTCAATGATAGTTAAATCATCATGAGCAACATCACCAAGACCATTATTTATCACAACTGGCTGGTTAGATAGAGAAGCAACAGAAGAGTTAGATTGAGCTTCATTGTGTAGGTTTTCGTAAGAGTGAGTTCTGTTGTACATGTCAAAGTAGGACAAAGCTGGCTTTGTATAAGAGGTGAAGTTCTTTCTCGTATTGACACTGGCTGGGTTGGCATTTGGTGCCATACATCTGGAAGCCAAGTTCATGTTTGAAATAGATTTTGGAGACATGCCGGATCTTAACATATTTTTTGATAGAGTGGAAGCTGTTTTTAAGACTAAACCTTGATAATAAGTTGGGTACATGAGGAATCGAGTGGTGCTTGGAATCATGTTTGAACAGAAGTTGGAATTGGGGAGAAATGTTGTGGTATTTATAGGAAATCCAGAAAGAAGCAGAATGCAGTAAGTAGCAAAGAAGTGGTTGTCCCATTTCTCCCTTTAGTTTAATTAATTAATTTTCATCCTTCGATCCCATCGAGGTGGACACACGGAACCTTGATTAGGTTACGTCAGAACGGGCTGGGCGAGCTAGGTGGAATCATCGTTAGCCCGACCCGGGAAAACGGGAGCCGCACAGTGCGTCTCCAGCTGGCATAGGCCAATCAACGCCCTAGAAACCGCGCCATTTGTTGATTAGTCTGGGGTAGATGGTGAAACGGCTCGGACTGAGGACCGCACGGGGATGGATCTGGATTCTGGGGTTAAACGGAAGACGAATATGTAGCAATTAAGTAATAAAGCAGTGGGCAACATATAGTTTGATAGTGTGGATTCAACAGGGCATCGCACTCTAGACGTTTCGAGAAAAACATTGCAGGTAGGCTCGGCTCGGAGTAGCATCACAGACACTAGCAGTCTGGCTAGTCGAAATTTATTGCTCTATCTCATCGGATTCTTCTCTCTGGTTTGGTTTCTCTTCTCAAACCAATTGATGTATTCCAAGAACTGAATTCTAATTGTTTTTTAGTACCAGATCAGCATAAGATACAAGTAAAAATGTTCAGCTTAGAGCTTTTAGTTATAGGTGGGTCGGGCTCTGGCACTGATCTTTGAGCCCTGCTTTCTCTATAGTTTCCAATTACAATATTAAGTATGCCTAAGTACCTTTAGTTCTAAGTATAAAGTTTCCATATATTCATCACGCAAGTTAAAGAACCCGGCCCTCCTGCAAATACATAGAATGTTGACAAAGCCTTAGTTGAATCATCCTGGGCCAATGATTCATGAATCATTTTTCATTATTGGCGATATGCACCCCCTTTTTGCTCGAAGGCTACCCCCCATTCTGGCAATTTTGAACCCTCAGAAATCAGACAACATTGAGGGCTCTGTGTCTGGCTTTTCTACCAAATTACCAGTAGGCAACTTCAAATTCGTATAGTTATTTTAGAATGAGGGACATTAGCTAAGGTTCTGTTCCAATTTTTTACCATACCGTTATAAATTACTCGATAATTGCCACCAAAATGTACTGAATGCTGTTAACTGCAATTAGCATCTCACCATGTATGGCGAAGAAATTGTATACACAACCAGGGTTTGGAATATCAAAACAAAACACCTGATTAAGCAGTAATTCCGTTGTTTCCGATGATCATAGACTTAAAAAATTGTTGCACGTACTTTAAATTAAATTGCTGATGATATTTAATCTAGTGTACATATTTAGGCAAAGTAGTTAAAAATACCCATATGAAAACAATAAAAAAATTGCAATTTCAGACGAGCCTTTAGCTCATGGCTATATGCATACGTCGTAATACTGTATGGCATAACTTATATAGCATATCCCCCTGGAAAGTTGATTTAATAACTCATACATATAAAAAGTTGAAACATATCACTTAACAATATCTAGCTAGTAAATTCAATATCTCTAATATCAACGTAATCACCATTTATATCGTCAACTCTCCTGGAGTAGGCAATATTTTCTTGAAAATAACTCTCTTTCCATAAAATCATGGTTTCAGTATCAAAAGGACCATAAACCTCATTATTATCTTTATCATCCAGGCTCCATTTATATTCCCACCTAGTTGCAGGACCACTAATGAGGTTCGCCGTTTGCCCAGGCTCTTTATCTCCACTACTGGAGTTACCAATTTGAAATTTTTTATTGTCTATTGGACCAGCTACTTCTGCTCTTCCGCTGGACCTCCTGCTTGAATAATTTCGGATCTGGCTGGCTGTATGGACATCCGGAGTTTCTTGTATATCCCCGATATCGCTAAGTTTTCTCTTTCTTGTGTTGTAGTCGTTGTCTCTGTTCAACTGATGATGGTTCAAGGTGGTGTTGTTGTAATCATAAGACTTCCCCGTAATGTTCTTGTATTCCCTAGCTAACTCTTCCCTTGTCAAGTCGTAAACTTTGGTCAAACGTCTATCCACTAGCATTTCCACAAACCTTGTAAGCTCTTTAATTTGTGATTTAATTGATTTCACGTTATCTTTGTCCTTTAACTTAGTATACTTTTTAACTTGGATGTTAAACCTCTTCAGCATTTCCATGGGGGTTTCCACTGGTTCCAAATTAAGTATCACTTTATTTAAAATGTTTTCAGTTGATATCAACCTTGCTTTTCTTTTGTTTTCAAGAAACTTATTATGAGCCTCAGTTTTACGAAGTTCTTCGGCCGCTTTGGCTTTGGAAATATCTAAATTATCAATCCCTGAAAGCCAGCTATCTTTACCACTCTCAGAAATATCTTTCTTGTGTTCGGCCTCATCCTCCGCATCATCATCATCGATATCGTCGTCAGAATATTTGCTTGTTCTTATGTAATTTCCAAATTCATCAAAAACACCTTCTTTATTTTCTTGTTTTAAATTGAAAGATTCCATTTTGGGCTCTTTCATCCTATGTGTTCTACCAACAAGATTGTAATTACAGTCTAGGTTAGAAACTTCTTGGTTATTATAATAGTGAACGATCTCGTTATCGTCTTCTTTAGTATTTTCATCTTTATCCGAATCCATGAAATCACCAACAGAAATCGTATTCATTACATGAGGTAGGACAACATCACTCTCTTCTTCGTTTAAATTTTTCTCAAATTGATTCATATCCATTAACTTAACACCTTCAATTTTTGCTTTACTAAAAGATTGGGTTGTTGAATTTTCTCGTTGTTCATTATCTGAAGCAAACATATCATCGTCGTCATCTTTATCCTTGTGAGTATTGGCTTCAGCATTATTGGCTGCAATTGCATTTATATTAACTTCTTGCTCATCATCTGATGAATCTGAAGCATAAGCATCTCTTAACACCCTTCTGTTTCTTTTCTTATGATCAAGATCTTGTAAAAATAATTCTTGTTCATCAGGATCAACGGAATTTTTTTTCATTTGTCTTGAAAACTAGTATATGGAAATGAATTGAATTCTATCAAACTAGGGAAGAAATTTTCTCTTTTAGATGCTCTATATGGACGTAGTTTGTACTGATTTCTAATTGATTAATGTGTTGATGATCGAGCTCTGCAAACCGGGAAAAGTGTTCTGCCATTCGTGCGGCTCATATGATTCTCTGATTTCTAATACCATTTTTTTGCTCCGATATCTGAAGGCTACTTTAAAATCACTATCTTAAGTCATACTCTAAATCTACAAACCCGTTTATTTCACTATTGTCACATTGCTGTCACATTGCTGCCACATTACTAGACTCATTATTTTATATAACACCAAGCAAATCATGCCAACCGAAACAAGAATGGATTTAAATGACCCTCTAGATTTTGATGATTTATTAAACATTGAAGATCAGTACTATCAGGAAGGTTATAAAGAAGGGCAGCTTGAAGGAATAAAAATGCAATTCAAGGAGGGTAAAGAATTAGGTATACAAACTGGATTTCAAAGATTTCTTATAATAGGTCAATTTAGATCTTTTGTTAAAATAGCTCTTCAGGAGATTGAAGGGAAGTTAGAAAAGGGTGAAACCAGTACTGCTACTACAAATAACACTTCAACTTCAACCAAAGAAACTAATAATAAAATTACCCATCATATTTCTGGAAGTCCAAGCCATGGACGGGATTTACATAAAATAAAGAAGCAGTTTGAAAATGTTTATCAAGTGCTGGATACATTATTTGAAAATAATCAATTAAAAATAACTAATTCTAATTCAGATGTTGAAAAATACGAAAAGGTTTTAAAAGCTTCAAGAGCTAAAATTCGTTCGTTATCTGGTTTTATTGGATTATCCAATCTATTTCAATCTATTGAACCTGCATGTAAAGAAGTTGGCTTAAATATTCCTCAAGCTGGTTTAACCGGTGCTGATACTGATATGTGGTAAGCCATAAAGTTAACTTACCTTTCTTTTCTTTAATGGGATACAGAGCTCGGTTTTTCAAAAGTTTACAGATTTTACTAATTTTTTTGTTCTTTTTTTCTAGATTCTAAATTAATTAAATTATAAAAGTACACAGAAAAAAGATTGATTGCACAACAAATAACAATCAACGAACATCATCTTGTTGAATGTAATTCTCAATTTCAAACCCAAGTTCATCAGAAAATGTTTTAACAACACTCCATCTAACACGACATCTCCATTTAGCTTCTCCTGATAATACATCGTGTTTATTAGCTCTAACTAATGCCTTTAATGAAGTTAAGGTAGATAATTCACTCATTAATTCAACATCACTGGTAATCATTACGCCATCATGAATATCTGTGATTGAAGCGAGAATAGCCAATAACCTTTCTAAAGTGAAAGCGTGGGGATAATAAAATCTAGTGTTTAAGACTGATGATGCAGATAAAGTCCCATTAGATTTTAAGGGACTAGCATGTTTCTTTCTATTGTATTGACGATACCTATTCTTAATTCTAGCATCTTTTTGTTTCGTGAAATAATGCATATCTAAGTTGGGATCGTTAACAGAAGCAATGTAAGCTGCTGCAATCAAGTACTTGGTTTTTCTGGAAAGTGTATAAACTTCAGAATCTAATGAATTACTTTCTTGTGTTTGTTGCTGTTGTTTCTGTGATTTCAATAATTCTGTTATGTTTAATGAACTCTCAAATAGACTTAATAAATTTATTTGTGATTGTAAATATGGCTTAAGTTTCATAAAAGTTGTTAACACATCGTTTTCACCTTGTTCGAACCTTCCACTGTCTGATAATGGTTTATAGAAAACAGGCCATAATTTATCCAAAACAGGTACTATTAAATTAATATCTGAGCCAAAGTATGAAGAATAAGTATCATAAATCATTTTAATAAATTGTTTGACGAACGACTTCAACTGTTGTTCACTTATTTTAATGTCCCTCATCATAACTTCAAGCCATTCTTCATTAATAATCTTGTTTAATAGAATATGTCTTATCTGAGTTGGAGTATATGGGTTGAAAGTTATTATGGGTAGTCCAGAAGTTGATAAATCTAAAATATCTGATCTTCTAACAACAAACACAAATGAGAAAATATTAAAGGAAGGAGATTGTTCATGCAATCTCGATAGAGCCGAACATAATTCACTTGGATGGTCATTACCTGGAATCTGATCAATATTATCTAATACTATTACAATTGGAGTAATTTCTTCTTCATTATTTGTTTTATTCTTCTTATGTTGTAAAATTTGTCTTAAAGATTCCATGAAAAAAGACAAATTATCACATTGGGAAATTAAGTTACGAACAGATTGATGATCTATCTGCAGACTTCTAGATAATTGTCTTAAAATTCTCTGTAATAAGACTTTCTTGGAAACGCACGATCGGCAATCAATATCTAGATGGTGGAAATGTAGTTGGTTTAAGAGCAGGTATTTAGATAAAGTGAATGTTTTTCCAGATGAACTTGGGCCTTCAATAATGACTGAGGGTTCCAGAATGGATATTCTTGGGTATAGGAAAGTTTCAAGAAGGGATAGCTCTTGCTCTCTGAATTCCACTGAGGTCATTTGACTGTGTGAAGTTATAATTATTATTTGTGTTACTAAACTGCCTCTTGTATTAACGGAACTTCATGATGGAAAATTGAAGGTGCAATCTATAAATTCTAAGTTTCAGCAAAACGCGTCTTGAAGATTCGACATGGATATGTCGGCAGAGTGTCTGTCGACAAATGACAGGAGCAAGAAGACGCGTCTCATTTTGACTAAGTTGTCTTGAGTTGAGTTATAGCGCTTTTCCTCTTTCTTTCCCTTTTTTTGTCCATTGCATCTCTTATTCCACTTCAAATTACTCCATCCACATACGATGTCTTCAAAGAGTAGCCCTGTTACTAAGCTAAAGACTCAGAGTGGTTCTTTCTCGTCTCCTGCTAAACAACTTAAGCAGGCTTCTTTATTCTCGTTCTTTAGCAAATCTCCAGCTAACGCCAAAAAGACACCCACACCAAATAAGCCTTCTTCAACAGATTCAATTACCCCTAACAGCTCTTCTCCATTAAGACATGAATCTTCCTGTTTTAACAAGTCCAACGAAAGCAAAGAAAACAAAACTTTGAGTTATAAATCCAGAAAAGCTGACTTAACTGCCGACACGTCAGTTGACCTTACTCATGCCCAGTCTCAAACTCAAACTCCACCTAAATCAACCAAGAAGAATAAACCTGCTCGTAGAAGTGTGCCTCTTTCTTTGAGTGAAACATCTAAACAGTTAGACGATACAACTAATAATGTTGATGACGAAGAAGACATTGAGAAGGCCTTCAATGCTGCTGCCAACAACTTACCTTCCTCTCCTATCAAGGCTAATCATGGCAGACCTAGAAAAGTTAATTATTCAGAAATGTCAGATGACGATGATGATGAAGAAGTTGGTAATACTTCAACTATTTCGAGAAGAAAGAAAAGAAAAACTGCTATAGTTAGTGATGATGATGACGATGATTTCAAATTAGATGAACAAAGTGATAAAGATGATGATGTTATGGAAGACGATGATTTTGTCGTTCCTGATGATTTTGAAGACGATGACATGATTGTTGATGAAGACTTAGATGATGATGTTATTCCATTATCAGAACTGGGTAAAAAGAAATCTAAGAAATCTGCTCCAAAGAAGAAGCCAGCCCTAGAAATTCCCGAAAATGATATTTCAAAATCTTCATTTTCTCAATCCAAAGGTAAATTATCTGAAAAATTTGCTGCTGGTTCTAAAGTGATGCCAGTGACTACATCTAAACCCTATCAAAGTCCTTCTACAACTAAATCTGTATCAGCTCAAAAGAAATTCACTAAAGAAAACGAAGAAAGATATCAATGGTTAGTTAATGTCCGTGATACTCAAGGTCATGCCGAAACAGATCCAGAATATGATTCACGTACTTTGTATATTCCAGCTAATGCATGGTCTAAATTCACAGCTTTTGAAAAACAGTATTGGGAAATTAAATCAAAAATGTGGGATTCTGTTGTTTTCTTTAAAAAAGGTAAATTTTATGAATTGTACGAAAGAGATGCCGATATTGCACACCAAAAGTTTGATTTAAAACTAGCTGGTGGTGGTAGGGCAAATATGAGATTGGCTGGTATCCCTGAAATGTCTTTTGATTACTGGGCTAAGCGTTTTATTGATGAAGGCTATAAAGTTGCTAAAGTTGATCAAAAGGAATCTATGTTGGCTAAAGAAATTAGGGAAAAGGGTAAAGCTAAAGGTACAAAGAAAGAAGAAAAAGTTATTAGAAGAGAATTATCTTGTGTTTTAACTGCCGGTACATTGACTGACGAAAATATGCTAAGTGATGAAATGTCTAAATATTGTCTTGCTGTTAAAGAAATCACAAACTCAGATGGCTCTAAAATTTTTGGTGTTTGTTTTGTTGATACTGCCACTGGCAAGGTTCAGTTAACACAATTTGAAGATGACCCAGAATGTAATAAATTAGAAACGTTACTGGCTCAAGTTCAACCTATGGAAATTCTAGTTGAGAAATCAAAAATTAGTTCGTTGGCTATGAAATTGATTAGATTTAATGCTCACCAAGGAGCTATTTTCAATTTCTTAAAGTCTGGTGAGGAATTCTGGGATCATGAAGTCACTTTTGAGCAATTGACAAGAGGTAAGTATTTTGAAGCTGAAGATTTGGATGATTTATGTAACTATCCAAAGATTTTAGTCAATTATCATGAAAAAAATAGGACTGTTGGTTTTTCTGCCTTCGGTGCTTTATTATGGTATTTAAAATCATTAAAATTAGATACTTCAATTATTTCCATGGGTAATTTTGACCATTATGATCCATTTAAGAGTGGATTTTCTAATTCAACTATGAGATTAGATGGTGTGACCTTACAAAATTTAGAAATCTTTAGTAATTCATTTGATCAAAGTGAAAAAGGTACATTATTCAAATTATTAAATAGAGCCATTACTGCGTTTGGTAGAAGGGCCTTTAGAAATTGGGTTGTTCATCCTCTATTATCACAAGATAAAATTGAATCAAGGTTAGATGCTGTCGAATCATTAATGAATGATAGTGATTTGAAATCTTTGTTAGAATCAAAGTTAAGTAAATTACCTGATTTGGAAAGATTATTGGCTAAAGTTCACTCTGGTACTTTAAGAGTTAAGGATTTCACTAAAGTTATTGAAGGTTTTGAAAACATGCTATCTTTAATTAATTCTTTGGAAGCTGCATACGGCTTTGCTCTAGAAGGTCAACTCGGTACAATTATTCAAAGTTTCCCATCAGAATTAAAACAATGTGTTGCTAAATGGTCTAATGCATTTGATAGAAGCTTAGCTATTAGAGACGAAATCCTAGTTCCAGAAAAAGGTGTTGAACCAGATTTTGATGAGAGTGATGAAAAAGTTAAATCGTTAGAGAAAGAGTTAGACAATATTATTAGACAATATAGACGTGAATATAAATGTCAGGAGATGATTTATAAAGACAATGGTAAAGAAATTTATCAAATTGAAGTTCCAATGAAAGCTGTTTCCAGAATCCCTAAGGATTGGCAACAAATGGCTGCCACTGCTAAGTGCAAACGTTATTGGTCTCCCCAAGTTAAACGTGTGGTTAGAGAATTAATGGAAGCTAGAGAATTACACAAGATTTTATCTGAATCATTACAACAGAAAATATATGCTAAATTTGATAGTGATTATCCCACCTGGTCTGCAAGTGTTAGATCAATTGCTGAAATTGACTGTTTAATCTCCTTAGTAAGATCGTCTGAATCATTAGGTGCTCCAACGTGTAGACCGGAATTTATTAAGTCTGATAGAGCAGAATTAACTTTTGAAGAACTAAGACATCCATGTTTCTTACCAGGTGGTGTGTCAGGTACTAAAGATTTTATTCCAAATGATGTTGTTTTAGGTTCCAACAATGAAGGACAAATTGGTTTGTTAACTGGTGCTAATGCTGCTGGTAAATCCACTCTATTAAGAATGACCTGCATTGCTGTGATAATGGCACAAATTGGTTGTTTTGTTCCTGCCTCTACCGCTAAATTAACTCCAATTGATTCAATCATGACTAGATTAGGTGCTAATGATAACATTATGCAAGGTAAATCCACCTTCTTTGTTGAATTATCTGAAACTAAGAGAATGCTAGAAGCTGCTACCCCAAAATCATTGATTATTTTGGATGAACTAGGTAGAGGTGGTTCGTCCAGTGATGGTTTTGCAATTGCTGAAGCCGTTTTACATCATGTTGCTACTCACATTCAATCAATTGGTTTTTTTGCTACTCATTATGGTACTTTGGGCCAGTCCTTTACATCGCACCCTAGAATCAAGGCATTTAGAATGGGTATTTTAGTAGATGAAGAATCTAAAAATATTACTTTCTTGTATAGATTAGAACCAGGTAAATCTAATGGTTCATTTGGTATGCATGTTGCTGCTATGTGTGGTGTTCAAAAAGAAGTTGTTGATAATGCTGAAGTTGCTGCTCAAAAATGGGAACATACATCTAAATTAAAAAAGGCTGCAGCCCAAGATGAAAATATGATACCTTTGGGTTTACAAAGTGATATTAGTTGGTTGTTACAAGATAAGAAGATTGAAGATTGTTGTGCTGTTTATAACGAAACCATGAGGAAGAATGCACTAAGCACTATTTTTAGTATGATAGAGCAAATGTAATTTTAGATTTTTCCTTATGTACTCTTTTTTATTCTACTGTTTGTATTTTACTTCATTTGGGCTTAAGTTATTTATGTTATTAGTATAGGCAAATTGTAAATTGTTAGTGATTGAAATAATTAATCAGTTCCACATCCTAAGCCGCTCCAAACTTTCGAGAAATTAGATCCATCACATGAATCTTTAACTAATTCATTATGTTTCCCAGAGAAACATTATAGTCTGGTTCAGTTGAAATTCTTCCCTAGAACCCTACAAACATCATTATTATATCTTCTGTCAGAAATCAGATCCTGGTATGTCTCTCAAAAGATCAAGGGCTGTCACCGGTCGGCCGAGAGTGAAAAGAGGCACGAAAACGATTACATCAAAGACGAAGAGTCCTAATATGAGTGTTGAATCAATTGAACCCCTATCTGACGATAGCATAATTGAACTAGATCAAGATCCTGCTACACAGAGGACGTCGAACCTAAGCTCAAAAAGTAACAGGAACGTTAGGTCAACTTCTAATACTGCAAGTATTCAAGTTGCGGATACAAGATCACAATCATGGCTACAAGATGTTACAAGGCGGTTCTCACAGTCTGCTAGATCAGCCAACAATTCAAGAGAAACTACACCTAAAAAGAAAAAAATGAAACTGGATTTTACAGAATCGTTTAAAGAAGCTAAGAAATTGGAATATCCTGTCGGCGAGCCTATTAATGAAAAATCTCAATCTTGTATCACCTGGGTGGAAAAATATGCTCCAACTAGATCCTGTCAAATTTCTATAAGAACACAAAAACTTGATGAATTGCGTAACAAAATAGATGAATTGATCAATTATACCAATTTAAATAGAGTTTTGGTATTATCGGGTCCAAGTGGGTCAGGTAAGAGTACAGCAGCAAGATTAATATGTGAGGAATTGATGGAAGAAAAGATGATACAAGAAACTAAGAATGAATTAGGTATTTCCAATTTCACATTAGGGGATGCAGAACATAATGATAGATTTAAGTACATAGTGGAATTTTCCAATTTGACCACTTCAACTTCGAAACTAACTTCACATGTTACTTACTTTTCAGATTTTTTAGAACAATGTAAACTATTAACTTCCAAAAATAAAAGATGTATAATCGTTGAAGATCTTCCAAACTTATATCATGAGGGCACACTTAAAAGTTTTCAAAATAGTCTACGGAACTGGATAAGTACGGGAAGTCATATTAAACTACCTCCTTTGATAATATGTATAACTGAAGTTGATACCGATGACGATAGATCAAGAAACATATTTAATATAGATAGCATATTTAAAGTTGAAACGATTTTAGGGTTCTCATTACTTGATTTAGAGGGAAAAGGTTGGGAAAGAGTCAAGTTTTTACCAGTTGCAAAGACATATTTGAAAAAAGCGTTAGATAAAGTAGTTAGAGGTGAAACAGAAACATTTGATAAGATAAAAGGTGGGGTTATTAGACAGAAAGTTGATTCACTGAGTAAAAATGGTGATATTAGAAACGCTATTAACATGCTTGAATACTGGGTTAAATATTTTTATTCCCCATCATCATCTTCAAGCCTGCTGGCTAAAGAAACGTCATTAAATTTTTTCCATTATTTAGGCAAAGTTATTTATGGAACACAACATCCAGAAGAAGAGTTGGAAAACTTTATGAAAAGGGCCAATTTATCAGCATTTTTAAAAACAAATATTCCTAAGAATACTCTAACCAAATTGGCAAAAAGCTCTATAAATTCAATTTCAGTGGAAAATGTTAGTACTGATATTATCTCAGTTGCTAAAAGGTTCAATTTAACATTATTAGAGACCTATACATGCATTGACCCCCCAAATTGCGAGGATAGGGCTGGTTTGGTTGATGTTCTATCATCCTTTGATATCTTAAGTTCGTTTGAGGGAACCAATCAAGTTTCAGATGAGTTGGCTGCTTATTATAGTTGTCTTGGGGTTAGATTGAAATGTGAGAAATTAAAGGAAGCTAAAAGTAGTTCAAAAGCAGCAACAGGTAACTATAAAGATAGGCTTAAATTTTCAAGAGACGGTAAAGTTATGAGAAAAAATACACAAATTGTTAACGAAATCAATGAATTTGGAAAGAAAAGGGCTACAATACTTATTAGTTCTGGTAAATATTTGCATTTAAGCCGAACTGATACTATACTAATTGATGGATTTTATCAATCTAATTTTTTGAATAGTAGAAGAGTCCGTAAAAATGGAAATTTCAAATCATTACCTATTGTTAGAAGATTAGGAGGTGATTTTAATAATGTTATTTTGGCGGATGCTACTTTTCAGGGTGATGAAGAAGAATCCCAGGATTCGATATCAAAGGATAATTTACAGGCATTGGAAAAATATTATTTGGGTGAAGCATACGATGATGATGGATTAGAAGTTGAAGAGAGCTCGGATGGGGAATTTGATCTTGACCCAATTGTTGTTTCTGAAGATGAAGCTATTGAAGCTGAAAAGAAGCTTTTACAAACTCTTGAGGACGAGGATTGGGACGATTGGGATGAATCTGAAGATTCATTTAGTGATGATTCGGAAGTTATGAAGCTGTAATAATATATACTTATCTATATTCTCATATATTATTTTTGTCCCTTTCACTTTACTAAATGACAATGGCATAGATATAGTTTACAATAATATAAATAAAAAATGTAGAAAGACGAATAAAATATATGCTAATGGATCAGCAAAACAAGCTTTACCCAGTGGAAAAAAAAGGAAGATTAAAATTATTTAGTAGCCGGTAAAAAGAAGCAGAAAAACAATACCCATTAAGTTCTAAAAGAAAAACTGAAAAATTGAAAAATTGAAAAATAAAGAGAAATCCAAACTAGTTGGCTTTGTTAGCTTCCTCTAGGGCATGTTCAAAGAAATGTTCATCTTCACTTAAGTTTTCTTTAATGATATCTAAACCACCTTGGAAATCACCACCAATATACAATTGAGGAAAAGTAGGCCAGTCGCTGAACGCTTTTAAGCCTTGTCTGACAGCATCATCTTTCAAAATATCAAAGAAACCAAATCTCACCTGATGTTCCCTCAAAATGGCGACCATCTGTCTAGAGAAACCACATTGCGGAGCAGAAGGGGTACCTTTCATAAATAACATTATTGGAGCAGCAGTAGTTAATTTGGTTAATCTAGCATTTAATTGTTCGGGGGTCTCTTCTTCTAATGGTGTAGCAACTTGAGTAGCGGGGTTATTGTTATCATTTGGTGTAGCATGAGCTGTAGATTGAACTTGTTCTTCCTTTGACTTCTCAGAAAATTGATCTAAAGCAGTGACAAATTCTTTTGGATCAGCACCACTTAATTCCTTCAAAATGGTACCATTTCTAATTAAAACGAAATAAGGAACAGCAGATATATCAAAAAGATCAGAAATTTCTGGGAAAGTGTCAGCATTAATTGATAAAAATGTAGTTGATTGGTTTTGAGGAGAGTCAGCCAAAGTGGAAACAACCTTGTTCATTTGGATACAAGGGGAAGCCCATGGAGTGTGGAAGTATAAAGCCATAAGCTTGTTTTGTTCAGAGGTTAACTCTGAAAATTGGTCTTGAGATGTGATTTCGACAATAGCCATCTTTGGATTAATCAAGCAGAAGATGAAGAAGTGAGAGAGTGAATAGACTGTACAAAAACTGCAAAGGGATGGAAAATAAGGGAAACCGTGGGCTTATATCAGTAGCTGGAAATAAGGGAGTTTGTAGTTTGGAGAAGTAGTTGGTGAAAATCTAACGATGAAGAGTAATGTGGCTCCAGATCTGGGTTCCGGGCTGTGCGCGGGCGAGCTGACGAAAGGTGCGCCGGTGATTGGCCGCTGCTCTTATCGGACTCTACGTTCTGGCTTCTGACCTGGTAGTTTGGCTGGTGGTCCTGCCTGCCTCTACCACTTCATGGAGATTTCGCATGGAAACGTAAAGAAGTCTTGAACTGACAAAAGTGTAACCGTAGACGTGGTGATTTGTGAATTAGTAAATTCATTCCGCAGAGGCCTATATGTGTATTGCTCCTGCTCGGGATAAGGCAAGGATATATCGGAGTCTTTGAAAGATCTCTGGCAAATCATCGTGGATGCTATCGTAATACATAGTCTACGGACTCTACAATGTACACCTGTCCTCCGGGATGCCTGAGACTAAAGTCTTGTATGGTTCAAGGCAGAAAAGAATATATTGAAGGATTTGGGGGGGGGGGTCAAACCCTTTACAATAAATTATAACCTAAAGCTAAGTTGAGCTTGTTAGCCAGCTTCTAATATTAAAACAAGGTATACTCCTAAACCTAAATTAACCAACCAATTTATCGTGTAGTTATTGGTATTGGCATGAAATAACAATGCAAAACTTCAACTAATATGTCAGTAAGACTGTCGTTATTTAGAAGTTAACGATGGCTCCTAAAAATTTTAGTAAGTAGAGAAGCGACTTGAAAAAGCGCAAAAAGGAAATTTTGGACAACCTTTTGTCTGTCGTGAATATATTTACAGATTATCTCGTCACCCAAACAAGCTAGAATTTCCATCATTGATGTAAGTTATCTCACAGCTCTGGGAAATCTACTGAGTCCCTTCTTCAAATTTCAAAAGGCACAGAGGGCTGAGGATTAAAGCCTTTGCTATGACAGGGCAAATGTGATTGGTTACCCGTTTTAATTCCCACTTCTAGCTACCATTTTACGCTCGATTTTGTAACTTACGTAATATTCACATGTTTTTATTTGTAATTATTGGTCATTTGCTACCACAAAAGATTCGACACCGAAGTTTTCAAGATTGCTGTTTTGTGAATGATTTGTAATTTTTGTTGCTTGTAAATCGTAATATTATATCAGTGATCGGAATTTCATAATATAAAAGATACAACCTACAATTTAAGCACGTTGCTATTCTGCTGAAACCGCTTTCTCTTCATCTACATCAAAAATAAGTGGAATCTTTTAAATGTTCGGTTGTTCCTCCAGGGTGGTTGCAAGGAAGCGTTTTCCCGATGTTAATCCCTTATTTAGGTTGGCCATTTTTTAATGTAAATAATAAAATGCAACCTTCAAACCACAAGTTATATCATGAGTGTATGTGAAAAACAAAAAATATTATTAATAACTATGTACAAGTCACCAGTTACACCAAGTCAACAACATATAGAAAAAAGCAATACATCCGCTAAACATGTTTTAAAAATCTCATATAGTAAGACATAAGCTTTTCTAAAGCTTTATTGCTAAACTATAATATAAATAATAAAAATATTATATAAGATGTCTCCAAATCAAAAAAATAATCACTGAGATAATGATAAAGACTTTTCAACAATTGGTCGAGTGGTCTAGTTGGTTATGGCGTCTGCTTAACACGCAGAAAGTCCCCAGTTCAATCCTGGGCTTGATCATTGTTTTTTTTTGAAAGTTTATGATACTTTTCAAAACAGTGTTTTAACCAATTTTTTTTGTATTTTATTTAAATTGGCATTGTTTTCAAATAAGTTATTTTTATCTGTCATTAGAAAAAGCTTAATTTTCACCTTAGTTAGTCGTTTGTCAAAATATTTCAATTGTAGAATCCCCGTGTTTACAAACGCGTTTCTATAGACTCAGATCAAGACTGAAATGACTAAAGTTCTTTTACTCATTAAGAACTTTCTTCCAGTTTACGAACCGTCATAGAAAATGAAATTGAAAGTTATAACAGATGATATAGATCTACTCAAGAAATCACTTACATTCATGCTGACCCTCCGAAAGCTTTGCGTTCTTAGATTTACTAAAGAAAATTTACAAATCATTTCATCAACAGTTAATGAACCTCAGATATGGTGCAAATTAAGTGAAGTGATATTCCAATCATATGATATAGAGGCAACCAGAAATAACAGTATAGCATTAGAGATTAATATTGAGCCATTATTACAAGTTCTTAAGAATTTTGAAAGTTCAGGTGAAAGTTTGATGATCAGGTTAGAAAGGAGACCAACATCAGATGGCGCCAAACAAAACAACGTTACTAAAAACAAAGCAGCTGCTTCGTTAGCGTTATACTACTCTGAATATATCAATCATACTATTTCAATAAAACACTCTTTTAATATTCCTGTTAGGTTATTGAAGGCTGAAAGTGATGATAGAATTATGGAACCAGCGATCGAAAACATGCATGTTGCATTACAGATGCCAAACGAGTTATCAATGTTATTTAAAAGAATTGAAAGATATAAAACTTCAGATACCTTGCTTGTTTCAGTTAACAAACTGGGTTATTTGAAATTTATTATTGAAGAAGAAGAAAGAAAAATTGAAATTCAGTGGAAAGATAAATTACAAACTTCAGGAGATATGCAAGATTCACAAGATAGTCAACCAAAAGATGAAGAAAATGAGCTTGAGATGTTAAAGCAAGTTGTTGTTAAGCTGAAACTAAAATTTTGGAATATCGGTAGTAAATTGCTAAGTCTTTCCCCTTTACTTGCTATGACTTTTGTTGTTCATGATAGTGGATGTGTTTTACATTGTTATTTAGATGACGATCAAACATCACAAATGACTTTCTTTATTAATAAGATAAGTTCCGTTGAGTTATGATCTAATTATTATCTTGAATATTACATTTTATGATATTTATTTGCTAACCTTTAATTGAAAAAAAAAAGTCTAAAGTTTATAATTTATTTACGATTAATTAAATACAAATTTTTTAAAAAATAATATAATCGAGCTTTGGTTTACTTATGAGCAGTAGCAAACTCATCTAAATATTTAACCAAAATACTGACACTTTCTATGCTAACAGCATTATAGATTGAAGCTCTCATCCCACCAACTGATCTGTGACCTTTTAAACCAGTTAATTTTTTATCAGAAGCACCCTTTAAAAATTCAGCATCCAATGAGCCATCTTTAATAGTAAAAACAACATTCATCTTTGATCTAACATCTTCTGAGACAGGCAAATTGAAAACAGTTGGATATTTATCTAAAATGTTATACAAAAGCTCAGCCTTAACCTTATTTGTAATTTGTTGTTTCTCAAGACCACCTTTCTTAAGTAAATGTTGTAACACTAAATCGACAATATGAACGGTAAAGGTTGGAATAGTATTGTATGCAGAATTGTTTTTAACAACAGTTGGATAATCAAAAGCAATTGGGCTAACTGGAATATTTAATTTTTTCAATTCATCAGTGGTAGGTAAGTCTAATAATGATTTCTTAATAATATAAATAGAAATACCAGCGATACCAACATTCTTCTGAGCACCACCAAAAATCAAACCATATTTACTGACATCGATTTCTTTTGATAAAAAGTTTGACGACATATCAGCAACAATTTCAACACCTGGAAATTGCTCAAACGGGAATTCATTAGTAAATTCAACACCATTGACAGTCTCATTATCACAGTAATAAACATATGCTAATTTAGAAAGGTCTTTTGGAATTGACCATTTTTCAACAGCCGGAATTGAACCAAATTTACCATCAACTTTTTTAGAGTCTAAAATAAGTTCAGTATCGATACCTAGTCTAGCAGCTTCTTCATATGCTTTCTTAGACCATGTACCGGTGACAACGTAACCACCTTTACCAACTGAACCTGTTTTCTTAGCAAAAGCAGCTGCTAAATTGGTTGCAATTGATGAAAACCCAGTTGTACCACCACCTTGTAAAAAGAAAACTTCATGACTATCTGGAATATTCAACAATTCAGTTAAATGGGCCTTAGTAGAATCGATAATTTCAACACCTTCTTTTGAACGATGACTAATTTCACCAGCACCTAAACCCAAACCTCTGAAATTGATTAAATCTTTTGCTGCTTGTTGTAAAACTGGTGTTGGTAATAAAGCTGGACCAGCACCAAAATAATTTGGTTCTTCTCTATCTAAAGACATTTTTAACGTACTAATGAGTCTAATTGAAGATATTTATACTGAATATTGGCAGAGACTAGAGATTGTTGTGAAAAGGCGATGAAGTCAATTCTTATGTAAACTGTGGATATTCGAGTGAATTTTATTTCGGGATCTGATCGAGTCGATCTGAGTCAGAGTCATTTAGTCACTGAAATCTTTAGAGCCGCACAACACGTTAGCTACTTACACGATTTCGAAAAAAACAATTGATGATAACCTAATGAATTAAAAAAGGAAATAACATATATATATGTATAGTATAAAATCTAACAATATTAAAACAAAGCACAGGAGAAACAATAAAAAGTCATTCTTTCTTAACATCTTCAAGATATTTATTGTAATGATCTTGTCTACCATAAAAGACACCTTCAAATTTACCATCATTTAAAACTTCTTTCTTGCTTAAGTAATCTAAATGAACTAATTTTGGCCAATTAACATATTGAACACCGTTTTGGAGAATGTAACGCAATGATAAAGAAGCCAAGGTAAAGAAAACAGCTAAGAAAGAGCAATTCTTAAATTCGGTTATTGAACCCTTCGGATAAAGCAGAGTTGTACAGAAAACAATCACAGAAGCCAAGAAACCATATGGAACAGCTTGAGTTAAAGCAGGTCTAACATCAGGGAATGGTGATGCTGCAATTTCATAAGGTAAAATATTACCTAAGAATAAGTCGAAACCGTCTTGTCTTGGTCCATCTTTATAATTATTTTTAATGTATCTTGTAATTGAATTCATTAAATCATTCAACGCACCTTTCTTAGTTCTCTTACCAGTTCTGGTATAGTCAGTTTTTAAAGCACCAGTACCAGAATAAGCACAAGAAACGGCATCAGCATTATCAGCCCAAATATTTTGGAAAATAAATAAAAATTTGGGATCAATAACAGCCCAATCTTCATTTTGATTAATGATACCAAGATCAATGAGTTGCTTTTGTAAGAACCAATGAGCTAACGTGGATTGAACAACATTGGTTCTATCTAAACAATCCATACAGTTAGTTCTAACAGTATGTTTTTGAGTATTTTCAACAATGAATTTTTCACCAATTGAAAAACTTGAATAGTCATTCTGTGACAAGCCAAGATTACCCAGATGCTCAATTAGTAATTTAACTCTGTCCCATCTCATCTTTCTACACTCATGATGGAAATCAAAATAAGTATATTTGACATTTGAATCATTTAGAGCAGTAACAGCATTTTCATAAGCTAACTTAACAGGTTTTTCATAGCCACTTTGGTTAACTAGATTAACTAAATAATTAACACCATATTTTTTAATAGTTTTATTAAAGTGCAGTCTAGTTGCAGAATAATCAGTTGGACCTAATAATAAATTTGGTTTATATTTCAAATTATTCAGTTCAGCCCAAAAGACAGGAACAGAACCTCTAGTTTGTGAGTAAGTCATAACTTTATCTTCACCAGTTGTTGAATGTGAAATTATAATTTGTTCAGTTTCATTATAATTTGCGACGTTACCTTCTTTGTCAATACCTCTACGGAAATATCTTGTACCTGCTCTAAAGATTGATCTTCTCGTAATCAGACCAAATGTAACTGACTTCAAATTAATTGTAGTTTTAACAAATTTAGCATAACCATAAATGATAGGTATGATGAAATTATTAGCAAATGGATTTTTCTTTGATAGTGAGATTAACGAATCATTAACGAAGTTATTCCACATGAATTCAGTTTCGAAACCTGATAAAGTTTGCTTACCAAAAGCCTTAGACAAATCATAATCATAAGAGAAATACAAAGTGGCATTATTCAAATGGGCCTTTAACATTTCAAGATATTTTGTTTCATCATCATCAAGTTGATACTTTTTAAGACCTAAAGGGCGAATTGAAAATTTACTAACTTTATAAACTTTCTTATCACCAAAGATAGTACCGACTTCGGTTGCATTATCAATCGTGATTAAATAATGATTGACATGCAGATGAATGATACCAATTAAACCCGGAATTCTTTTAAATGAATTTAAAGGGACAGTCTTTTCTGAATCAACAATTTCAGTTGAACCGGAAGATGAGATGAGTAATGCCTTTGAATCGGTCGACACCGGGATTCTCACTAAGTAACCATCTTCGGTTTTAGCAATTTCCAAACTTTGAGGTAAAACCATTATAAAAATAGGTATCTGAAGTTGGTGGTTGTTTTGATCAAGGTCAAAATAAAATGTAAAATAAGGAAAACAGCTGAACAGCTTAAAGAACCAGTTACGTGTACGTGCGATATTTAGGCTTCAAATTTCGAGAGTAGCGAATCTTATTTCTCGATAACGCGGCGGAGGCAGCTGAGATAACTTCTTCGGCTACGAATGTCTTTTAAATGAAAAATGACAGTTTAATTAAGGTATATGTACATGATATTCTAATCGAAGAAGTGTATATATATAAAGAGAATGGGTTATCGTTATGTCGGGTTATTTAAATAGTGTTTTTGTCTTCAGCATTTAAAGATAATCTATTTTCAACAATAGTCCAATCAATTGAATTCCAAACATTTTCTAAATATTGATCTTTACCAAAAACACCATAATCTCTAGAGTAGAAGGAGGGGTTAACACCAACTGCAAATAAAGGCTCATAAGCGTAATGATACACATGATAAGCATCCTTTGCTTCATCGATAGTTGGAATATCAACTTTATTTGTTGTAAATTCTTTATCAAATAACCCTGTATCTTCTAACTTCGCCTTCTTTTCATTGTATTTTCTTGCACTTGACACTTGTCCAGATCTGAAATTATGAGGAGTACCATGGTTATAGGTATTCAAGACCACTAAAGAAGAATTTTTTGAAGTATCTCTTGATAATTCACCAGTTCTTGGTTCTGGGAATCTATGTAATAGCCAAGTATAACCATTACCTTTTATTGATCTGGCCGAAGCTAGAAGTAAGGCCTTTAACTCTTCTAAAGAACCAAAATGTTCATCAATTAACTTTATAAAATCTCCGGTTGGTCTATTTCTAATTTCTTCATGAATATCTGGTGTTTTTAATAATGAAGTGTAATCTGGTTTTTCAATTATTGAATTTGTTGGTTTTAATGAAGATAAGAAGTAAAAGAGATTATAGATTGAAGAAGCGGATTGGAAGACCAATTGTTCAGAAGGTTGTTTTGAAGTTTTCTGTAATAGTTTATAGTATTGATCAATAATTTTATTTGAAGTAGTTAAATTAAATGCGTTTATCATAGTGTTGACAGGTTGTTGTTTCGAATATTTTTCAAAAGGATTTTGTAGCATGCTAGTATTTTTATTTTGAACAATAAAACATGATTCTAAATCAGTTTTACTTGGAGATTCAGAAATGAAATATTTTAAATCATCCAAATTGAAGCCAATTTGATTAAACCAAACGTCCTGCAAAACGTTTGGGGAGATGACACCACTGATACCCGATTCCTTCAAATCCTCCAATCTTTCTATAGAAGGGGTTTGAATAACTGGCGCCAATGCCTCTTCGTTGAGTTGACTCAAATCTAGTTCTTCATTTCTTATAATTGAAGTTGAACCAAATGACCTTGACAGTGTTCTTATACTTCTATGTGACGAAATTAAAGCCCTTTTAGTAAACATCGTGCTAAATTAAAGAGCCAAAGCAAGACGGAAAATATATGAGTGAATATGTTTATGTTCACTAATTAATCTTCAGCTCCAAGTTCACACACTCTCAACTCGATCACTCACTCACCACTCAAAATTTTCCAGAGTATAATTGGTGATTCGCACACGACCATTTGAAGCTCTCCAGATTGAGATCAGCTATGCAACCAGCTGACACATTCAGAAAGCCTGCGATCAGAATAATGACGGAGACAAACGGAATGAGATCTAGAGGAACTACAGGCGATAGATAATAAATAAGGATCGGTTTATTTGAACTTTGAAACCATAGATCAACATAAAGTAGAGGAAGTCCGTCTGAATGAAGGGCGTTTAACAACCTCAAATATGTGGAATCACTATATCTCCACTCCCCATATATATCATTAGCTAGCCCAAGCGGTATTATAAGTACTCATGACTAGTCAAACAGGACCTAATTGAGTAGATGCCAAGGTAGAGAGACACCTCAGGCTCACAAACTACAAACCACAAACCACAAACTCACACCACACTCAGGCTCTAGATCCCGAGCCAGATAAGAGCAGCAATAGAAGGGGGGGGGGGGGGGGGGAAGATTTAAACACCAAGGTTTTCCCTTTCTAATTATTTTTTTTTATAAAACTCCCCCCCTTCAAACCCTTGCCAGAAAATTTCACCCCCCCCC